>PVIC010012751.1:0-39163 GCA_004025085.1 Thryonomys swinderianus | reverse complement strand
TTTTTTTTGCTCCTTATTTATGCTCTGGATTCTTCATATAAGAGAAACCATGCACTATTTAAGCTTGTGTGTCTGATTTATTTCACTTAACATTATAGTCTCAGGGTGCATCCCTTTTCCTACAAATGACTCAAATTCATCTTCATGACAGAATAATACTCCATGGTATGTAAATACCACATATTCTTTATCCCTTCATGTGTTCCTGGCCACATACGTTGCCTCCAGGACTTGGCAAGGCTGCAGAACCTTTCTGCATGGCTGGCAAGAATGTGGCAGCACAACCACTATGGAGATTCTTCAAAACACTGAAAGTAAAGGTAGAATCTGAGCCAGCTATTCCCCTTAGAGGATCTCCCTGACAGAATCCTGGTCATCCCATTCCAATGGCCTCGTACATCCATGTCCAAGGCAGTCAAACAGACATTTGTGGTCGCCAGCTCTTGAGGATGTCTGAGGTCGTCACAAACGGCAGACTGGATCAGCAGAAGATGAGAGGAGGAAGTCCGAGCAGTTCCCAAGAGAACGACCCATCACAAGAGGACCAGGCAGGAAGCTCAGAGTCAGCACACACTTAGGATAACGAAGAGCTGGCTCAGGGGTGTCGCCTGTGAGCACACACAACAAGACGAAGGAATTAAGAGGAAGTGCAGCATGGGCCGGAGGGTTAGCTCAGTGGTTCTGGCGCCTGCCTTGCAAGCGCAAGGTCCTGAGTTCGATCCCCAGTAACCACATATAATGCTGGGCATGGAGACACACCCACCAACAGTCAACACCGCATACCACAATGCCTGACGTAGTGGCTCACATCTGTAATCCCAGCACTTGGGAGGCAGAGACGGGAGGATTGCTGAGTTCGTGGCGGCTTGCCTGGGTTCCATAGTGAGCTCAGGGCCAGCCTGAACTACAAAGCGAGACCCTGTCTCAAAAACCAAAAAAAAAAAAAAGAGGAAGTGCAGCAACCAGCAAGCCTCACCGAGGCCAGAAGGACCCGGATTCTCAGGCCTGAGACCACAGCATGGAGACAACACGCTTGCTCAAACCTGAGCCTAGAGGGAGCGTGGAAAATGGAAAGTTTCAAGGGAAGTTTGCAAAGGAAATTTTTTTCTTTTACCAGTCATTTAAAATTGTGTCCTCACATTGCTTTATAATCATGATAACCTGGTAGTCAAACTTTAATTCCTTGTGTTATCAGAAAACTGCTAGAAGTTTGGGACACTGTGACGATACTAATCACACACCTGATAAAATCCACAAGTAGGGCCTTGCTAGCAGCTGACCCCCCTCAACTCCATGGCCATAAAGTGGTTATGACTATCAGCTGAGACCACGGGCAACAAATTCTAATTGTCAATTAGTGTGTTTCATGTAGATAAGGCCAAAGAGTATTCCCACCTACGCTCCAATGTCCCAAGCTCATTTTAATTCTGAGAGCTCAATTTACAAAGAGAATTAACATTTCTTTTTATTTTAAGTGGTTTCCATGGATACCGGCTATGAAGCCTGGCCTTCCCATCTACCCAATTGAAGCTTCTCATTTTAATTTAAATACATTTTCTATTCTTCCAGAATCTGTATGTAACACTCACAGTTCATTTCCTAACAGTATACTGCAAAAAGCATTTATGCACACAAATTTTTTAATTAACATGTTTAAAGGTTTAAAAAGCGAGGGAAACTGCGACAATGCAGAATTTCATAATCTCGGGGATGAAAGTCTGTTTTTATTTGCATAATAATCACTAAACTCCTGGCCTATAATCCAAAGTATCATATTTTCTGGCTTCAACTTTTTCAGTCACTTTGGAATGTTTTTCTTTGATTTTGTCATACTGGAATTCTTTCCCCAGACAGCGCTAGGATTAATGTTTCTATTACATTTAAACATAAATAATACAATTTAATTGATAATTTTCAGTTTTGACATGATCTAGAAAACTTTAGGGGGGAAATTATTTTTGAAGAATGTAACAGATAATGTCTGCAACATTGCCAGAATGTGCTAATCTAATAAGAATTTTTATTTTTTTAAATTTCCTTTCTTCCCCAAGAACTATAATTAATGGAAGAGATGGGGAATAATTTCCAGCTTTTAACAAGCCTGAGTATTTTAGCTACCACACAACCTTTATGTGTCCCACTTGGTGACCAAGGCCTGGCACACTCTGGCCCGGACCCCAGCCTCTGAGGGGGGGCCCCCCACCAGCTCAGCAGCCCCTGGAGCTGAGGGGGGCCCTCTGCTGACCTCTGACCTCCACAGTGGGGATTCTCTCTCGCTTTGAAACGCTTCTGCTTCCCTGTGGCAGGCTGACCTGTTCTCAGGCTCCTTTCCCTCAGGAAGTCTTTCCGACCCCACAATTCAGAGAGAAGCTTGGGGTGCAAGATGACTTTCCCCCTCTCTCCTCCCTGCAGCTCCTCCCAGGAGGCCCCAGCATTACTGATGTTTTCTCTTCCTTTTCAGAAATAGGCTCTCCAGAGGTGTGTGTACATGTGTGCATGTACACATGTGTGTGTTGTTCACACAAATGCCAGCACATTTCCGTGTCTGTGGGCACATGCAGTCGGGCAGGCTGTACCTTGGCGCAGTAGACAGGACCAGGCACTGAACGCCACTCAGGCCCCATCGATGTGCCCCGCGCCTACAGCCCTTCCAGGCGTTAGGACAACCACAGCACGTCCTGACGCCGTTCCTGGCTGAGGCCTCTAACAAAGGGCAGATGAGCAAGAGAGAAGCTGCAGATTTCAGCCATGAGACCTGGAGGGAAAGGAGAGCCCGGCCCGGGGGGACAGAAGGAAAGCGTGTGACGGAGCAACAGGCCATCACCAGGAGCCCTTGGCAAAGGCTGTTTGGCATCTGTGAGAAATTCCGCCCCAGAGACAAAGGAGGACGGCTGGCCACCCCAAGCTGCAGGGACCAATCTGTGGGCAGCCCTGGGAGACCCAGGCCCCCACTGTCCCTCAAGTGCCCAGGGCAGTGCCATATCACTGGGGCACAGCCCGCACCCAGACTGTCCCCAAAGTACACACAGGCGCCCTCCACCCGCCATAAACCCCTCAGTGACTGTTCCTGTCCAGCTGCGTATTTTTATCTCACTTAAAACTTACATTCCACTGTGAAATTTGTCCCTTTTCTTCACTTTGCACTGTTTCAAGAAAGGACTTGATGACAGATTCACGTTAAAACACTCTCCCTGGGAACGAGATTAATTTGCAAGACCTGCCTTCCCACGCGAGCCCACTGCTCTAGACTCTCGCCAGTTTCCCAGGCTTCTGTGGTGTATTCATGGATATTATTGTTTTCCAAAGACATGGCTATGCAAAAAATATTCATAAACCTAAGAGAGTATTATCAATGCTCATATTTATAGTGGTTATGTTTTGAAGCAGCAATTTTAGAAACTTTTACGAGGCTGAGTTATGTGAAGTTCATTAAATCTTTTTTAAAGTTCCAATGAAATAATTATTCCATCTTTTTCTTTCTCCAAATTAATCTCAGATACTGGGGAAACATGAAAAGTCCTGTGTGACCCTGGGGCTCCCGGGGTGTCAATTGCTGAATGTGTCAAGGTCCCCATGCTCAGTGTTCCAGAAAGAATTCATTTTTTATGTGCCTCGCTCCGGGGTTCCCCTTTTGATGTGTTTCTGCCCTCATTTCCCACAAGTGAAAATCAAACTTAAGTTTCTTCTCAGGAAAAAACCCTCCTCCTTCCAGTGTGAAGCCTGAGACCTCGAGGCAGTACCACACCTCATACAGATGGACCACAGAGGCACTGTCCTGTGTCCAGCCACATCCGTGCATCTGACAAAGCTGCCTGGCCTCTAAACTCACATTCACTTCTAAGAATTTTATTACAAATGTCTGCTGCCACTCTTTATAAACATGTTACATTCCAGGTAGAATCACAAGAAAATAATAAGGTAGATACATGATTATTTGTAATGTCACCGATATTTAGTACTTAATCCTATTTATAACCGCAAAAAAAACCTCAACCTTAAGATTATGTATCTCTGGCCGGAGATTTAGCTCAGTGGTTCCGGCACCTGCCTCGCAAGCGCAAGGTCCTGAGTTCGATCCTGGTAACCATATACAATGCTGGGCGTGGTGACTCACGCCCACCAGCCATCAGTACCACATACCACAGTGCCAGGCATGGTGGCTCACGCCTGTAATCCCAGCACTCGGGAGGCAGAGGCAGGAAAATTGCTGAGTTCAAGGCTTGCCTGGGCTACATAGTGAGCTCAGGCCCAGCCTGAGCTACAAAGCAAAACCCTGTCTCAAAAAAAAAAGATTACGTATATCTGTGTGTGTGTGTGTGAGTGTGTGTGTGTGTGTGTGTCCTTTGAGACAAGGTCTCACTATGTAACTCATTATGAACTCACTAGCCCAGTCTGGCCTTAGACTCACAGAGATCCTCCTGCCTCAGCCTCCTCAGCCTCCCAACTGTTAGGATTACAGGTGTGCACTACAACACACAGCCTTAAATCTTTAGATTTTCTTAGTCTAAAAATGAAACAATATGTCAATCATCATTGGTCCCTGAAAGCTGAGCTTTCTATTGATTTCTTGTACTCAATTCATGGCTGACCAGAAGCTCCAGAAAGAACGAGCCACATGAAGATAATGGAGAGGGTGGGCATGGCATGGCTGGCTTTGTCAGCTCTCTGAAGGTCAGGAGTCCGCAGCACTCTGCCAGAGCAGCTTGCTTCGCATCGGGCAGGGGGCCCCTGGGGTGGTTTCCACCTCTCTCTGCACTGAGGGAGCCAGAGATTTGCTGTGTGGAGTGCCAGCCACTGTGAACTAGTGTGGGAATGGCGTGGCACCAGCTGCTGCCCTGCAGCACAGCAGAGCCCCTCCAGCACCCTGGCAGCCAACAGGCAGCCTGACTGGGTCATTCCACACCTGAACTCACGCCCTCCTCTCCAGCACCTTCCTCTCTCATTCTAAGGGTCAAGGCCAGTGGGCCTGTAGCCAGTCAGGTCCACAGAGAAAAGGTTTAATCAATCAATGCTTGTAGGACACAGGAGTCTGTAGGTACAGTAAAGGCCCAGGAAGGGTCTGAGTCGATAAGACGCAGAACAGACGGACACTGGACATTGTCTGAACAAAGATCCATCCAAGGCTGCCAGCTGAGGGCAGAAGCCCAGCCGGACTTGTCTGCTCAGGTGCTTTTTGGCCCCTGTAGGTTCCAGTCCTTCCTTTGGGATAGGCAGCACTCCTCTGAAATGAATCTTCAAGGGAGAGTGGAAGAGATCTTTCTGGATAGTACGGCTTGCTCTCAGGGAGCAGGGTTCTAGTCCCTATGGCCCATCATGATGAAGAACTCTAGATCCCTACTCACTTAACACTCAGCATAACAAGGTGGGGGTACTTTGGGTACCTTGTCTGAGAACCTATATTCATAAGAGATCATTTATCTTTCTAAAAGTAATTTATTTTCCCAGAAGTGCCCTTTTCCCCTACTAAGACAGTACATAGGCCCCAAATTCCAACTTCTCCCTTGAGTAATTGTGAACTCCTATGTATGCCGTTTGTAAAAACTGTCTTTCGGTGGTTTATTTAGCAGGGCTGCAAGTACTGCACCTAGGAGGACAGGTGCAGTGGTGGCAAACCTATGGCACGTGTGCCACAGAGTGCCTGCTGCTTGTTATCACTGAACGCTCTAGAAGGTTCGCCATCCCTGGGACAGAGGAAGGATTTTTTTGCTGTTGTTCCCAACAGTATTATCTCCTTCTAGGAAAATACTGCTGAAGTCCCAGCCCCACATCACAATTTCCCTTCAGTCAGAAGTGTCCTTTTCTTGACTGTCAGGAAATTTGCTTATATCTCATGTTTCATATCTCTTTCAGAGTTTTTCTCCCACCTATCTTGTGATACTTTTGCCTTTGTGTTTGTCCTTCATGTTCTAACACATGTTTTAACACTGGCTCTTCCTCATGTCTGGATTTCTGCAGTACGGACAGTACTTTGTGTGGAGGAAGATGCCAGGACCACAGCCAGTACAGGTCTGCGCACGGGAAGGAGGCAGCAACCCCGCGGAGGGGCCTCCGTCCTGAGTGAGCCGCGAGCTGTGGCACCTCCCAGCTGTCAGCCTGGCCAAGTCCCCTCCACCCTCAGCTCACAGTCATGGCACCCTGGGAGCCCTCAGGGCCTGGCATGAAGGAGCCCCGTCTACACATCTCACCACCGTCTCTGTCTCCTCCAGAACCTGACGACCTCTCCTGTCACTCTCTTGACAGACAAAGAGACTGGGCAAAGTCCCTTCCAGGGCCACCCAGAGTGGCCAGCAGGACCCACAGGAGTTGCCTGGTCTTCTTGGCACCGAGGCAGGGAAGGAGACTGGGCTGGCCCTGGGGTTGGGAGCCAAGACCCCGGGAGTCCATTGGCAGCATGAGCACAGGGCACCCCAGTCTGCTGGGGACAGACGGACGTAACTGCCAAGCAGGGGGTGGCTAGAAAGGGGAAGGGAGGTCTGAGTGGGTGTGGCTGCTTCTCCTCCTCCCCAGGCTCCACACCCGCCTTCAGCTTCCTGTACCCACCACCCCACCTAGCCCGAGAGTTCAGGACAGAGACACATTCAGCGAGCCTCTTCTGGTCCCTCCTGGCGGGTGCAGAACCCACCTCTGTGCCGTGTCTCCCTGACTCAGGAGCTGCCTCTGCCCAAAGCCTCGGTGACAGCGCCTCCCTGCGCTGTGAGCCGCCCAGTGTCCACCCGCACACGGAGAGACTCAGCCTCCCGGCCCTGCCCAGCCCTGCCCGGCCGGAAGTCACGACATGCTGCTACTACTGCATTTCCAAGATTCCTAAGTACTGCTTTGTGCGTGGTGTAAAAACATTTAAAATATTTATTTTTATTTTCTCAGGGACAGGGAGAGAATGACAAAGTAGGGTAGCCACAGGCCCCCTCTCCAGAGCTCCGGAAGACCAGACACGGTTGTCCCCTCCTCCTGCCTGTCTCCCTCCCACTGCCCCTCCCCCTCCCTCTCCTCCTCCTCATCTTCCCCCAATTCCCACATCTAAGGGTCACCCCTGGGGAGAACAAGCCTTTTATCTCAAAACCCTTGTTATCTAAACAGTGCATCCCCAGGCAACAGCCCTTCTGGAGGGAGGCTAGAGGCTCCTCTCCCTCCTTTACAAAAGGGGCTGGCTGGCTGTGAGGCTGAGGCAGGCTGGCTGCGGCCCGGGCCCTTTGCGGTATCTGCTGCGGTGTGGTAGGACAGGCGTGTGCAGGGGCAGAGGGTGCGCCTGAGCGTGTGACTCGTCTGAGGCTTTCAACGTGGAAACGGCCTAGGGCAGCGTGAGGAATGTAGCCAAAAGTCTTCCGTTGTGGGACTGCAAAGGTGTGGAGATGTATGGTCAATGTCTAAATAAAAACACTTATGAGAGTGAAAGACACATTCCGCTGATCTCCTTCAAGACACACCTCCTTCTCGGACCACTTAGCTGTGGTTCTTGCCACTGTCCACGGCGCCAGAGCCCTCTGTCAGGCTCTTCAGGAAGCCTGATCCGCATGTCCAGGGGCAGGCAGCGGGCAGCTCAGTGGGCACGAGGCTGCGTCTCGTCCACTCTACCCACCAACAACAGGCCACTTCCAGTTCCTCCCCAAGGTCCAAATGACCGTGAAAGGGAAACACTGCGAATAGATTCAGGATGCTGAGGCAGTCAGGACAGCGCGACTCAGACACTCACGAAAGAACCTTCCAGAAGTGCTTCAGAAAGTGGCCGGGATGCGAGGTAAGTGTGCAGGAAGTGAGGTCCGGGACTCTGAGCAGGGTTCGCAGAAGTGGGTCTTTTACGGTAATATCTTTTTTAAATTTAAATATTCACTATACTGTTCCGTCACACTGTATTACATCTGTTCTACGTGCTGTCTACTTCTGTGTTCTGTCTGCTCCTGTCCGCTCTGTATTTTAAGGAATGACACCTGATGTCATCCCCCGAAGCGGAGTCCCTCACACAGGCACAGGGGCTCTTGCCTTCTGAAAACAAGTCTCACATGGCTGTCAGGGCCAGGCACCGCGACTGACTGGGAGCCTCGCACGCACGCAACAGCTGGAGATTGCAGGGCTCTGCGTGACTCCGCTGGGCTTCAGGCCAGGCCGCCTGTCTTCTGCACTTTCTGCCTCGCCACCACCACCTCCGGGAGCGAGGAGCTGGCATAGAAGAGCAGGGTCTCTGCCCTCTTCCCAGAGCCAGCTCCAGGCAGGCCCTGGACGCACCCTGCGAGCAGCACGGCGGAGCATGTCTGCTCCTCTCTCAGTGCAAGTCTCACACCGGTGCTGTAGGAGATCTCCATCCAGCTGTGGAGGCCACGGTTCTAATATCCAAGGTGTTTATCGCCCCCTAAGAACCAGTTCTCACCTCCTTGGCAGCCATGCGGTCCCACGCTGGGAAAGAAAGCCCCGAGAGCTTGTGCAGCACTGCCGTCCGTCCACACAGGACAAGGCTGGGATCACAGGAACATGGTTCCAGGAGAATCCAGCTCCTTCTCCTCCGCTCTGTGGCGTGCCGCAGCATGGTGTGGCTCCGGGCACGCGGAATGGAAAATGAGTAACAGCAAGGGCCTGACCTAGAGCTTCCCGCTGTCCCTGATTACCCAGAGTCAGTTCTCAAGGCTGTGTGCTAATGAGGCCCAGCCTGGGAGGGGTAATTGAAACCCACGCAGCATTCCAGGCCTCATTTAGAAAATTCCTCAGCTTTCTGAGCCTCTGAACTTGCTGGAACCTGGCTGGGACGATCGCCTATCTGCTGCTATTGTTTCCCTGCCTCAGACAGAGCAGAAATGGCAGCCAGGATCGGTGCAGAGGAAGGTGTTGTGGGCTTGGGTATAATCCCTGGCTCCACAGGAACAAGTCATGCCTGTTCTGCTCATAGGTATTTCTGCAGCCCTGGGGTGCCGTGCGGGAGGCCTCTGTTAGGCCACTCAGGTCCGCCCCGCACTCTGAGTCCAGTCTGGGGCCATGGTGGCCTCCACATGTGGTAGTGACCCCCTGGTCCTGCCGACACCGTGGATTTGCCTTCCTCCATGACCCATTACGAATGGTGGAGTCAGGCCAGGGATTTAGCTCAGTGGTTCCAGAATCTGCTTCGCAAGCACAAGGCCCTGAGTTCAATCCCTGGTACCACATATCCAGCACTCAGGAGGCAGAGGCAGGAGGATTGCCTCCAGTTCAAGGTTAGCCTGGGCTACATAATGAGGTCAGGGCCAGCCTGAACTGCAAACCCTGTCTCAAAAAAGAAAGAAAGAAAAGAAATGGTGGAGTTGGGCTTCAAAGTCAGGTATTTTAATTGCAGGTACGTACCTTCGTGGCATTGTCAGAGCCTGATGGAAAATGTTCGACTGAATTCAGTCCAGGCAATTTGAGTTGTTTAACAGTGGACGACTTGAACTGTAAAATTAGACAAACTGGCTTTATTTATTTCGGAGCGTGTGTCCACAGGAGAGTTTTGTGACAGTTCTTATACAGAACTCAGCATTCTAATCAGTAAAACTGCGTTGCTGTGAAGATGAAATCAGGAAATGTGGTGGGGAATGGGGAGTAATCCCAGCACGCTGGGAGGCTGAGGCAGGAGGCTTACAAGTTTGAGCCCAGCCTGGGGAAGTCAGCAGTTTAGCAAGACCTTGTTTCAAAACTTTAGAAAAAGATTTTGGAATTAGTTTATGCCATCTGAACTCGGAGAAGATCTGGACATCCACATCAAAACAGCCTGTTTGCTGTCCCACCCGTGTCCGGCTCTCCCGATGCTGGCCGCCTTGTTCCCGTGCTGCCTCCCGCTGTGCCCAGATGGCTCTCTGACCTACAGAGCCGAACTGGAGAAGTTCAGGGGAATAAAGTTCACTGTCCAGCCACCGGCTCCATGTGTGCAGCTCTGGGCTCCTACCCAGCAACACAGAGGAGACACTGTAGCGGAGGTGTTTCTCCTGCAGAGAGCACAGATGCCTGCACTTGTGAATCAGCTCGACAATCACTGCTGGGCGCTGCTTCTCGGAGGAGCTGCGGGCACGGACAGCACAGAGCCCCACCCAGGCGCCCCTCTCAGGAGACAGAGCCAGGGTCGCTCCTGATGCTTTCCTTACAGCTGCTCGTATAAAATCTCCACAACAAGCTCCTACTCGGTTTTCTCCATAAACGTATTGGCAGACCCGTCCACTCACAATCAGATAATGATTTGGCTCCTTTATAAATTTCTATTTACAAAATGCCACTTCTAGAAAGCAAACTCTGGGAGAGAAGTGTCTCTTTGTTCACGAGGTGGGTCCTCCTCACTGCCCCTGCCCTGGACTCTGGACCAGGGTGGCGCCATCTTTGACCTTCCTGCCTGACGAGCCGCCACACCCTTCCATGCCAGAGAGTCATGGATAAAACCGCTGCCACTACTGCCGGCCACTAGGGCTGTGCTTAGCGCTGCAGGCGGCCACGGAGGACAGGGCAGGGCGCTCACCCCTGGCAGAGCTGGGCTCAGGGTCACCTGCTAGTAGTTTGTCTTCACAGGGGCACTTGTTAGCTCCTGTGCTGAGGAAAGTCTACTGTGTTTCACATCATCTGCCCTCGGGTGACCCATCCACAGGCTTCCGAGGGAGTGAGTGACACCACAGAGGAGACGTGGCCTTAGGCTCCAGGGGGGAAAGTGGTATTCGCTGAGAGGACCGCAGGGACAGAGGACTGGGGTGCGGCTCAGTGGTGCCCCTGCCTGCCTGGCAACTGCAGGGTCCTGAGTTCAAGCCCTGGTTCTGGGGGGAAAACAAGAAAGAAAGAAAGTGATGGCTAAGTTCACACGTGAAGAAATATGCCATTTTAAGTCACCTTTTTTATGCATTGTACAACCAATATTTTAGTACAAGAAGAGGCTGCTTTTCACCAAGACACAGCTGTTTTCGTGTCCTAGTCCCTTTCCAGCTGCATTAAGGGCGAAGCCTAATTGTGGATTGTTAAATTCTCCAGCTTCTCTTTCACTGGTCCAGAGATGTGAACCGGGAGCAAAGCAGTGAGCAAGGAGAGGAACAGGGAGTGCTCCTGTCTCCCCGAGGCCTGTGAGGAGCAAGACCCATGGTTGATCTACTTTTCTTCAGTCATTTAGTCAATAAACATCTCTGCGGAGAGCTGAGCACTCTGCATCTCTTAACACTCTCAGCTACGCAAGTGCCTGTCCATTGTTGCTCTTCCTTTCTTTTCTTTTCTTTTTTTCTTTCTCCCCTCCGCCTCCCGATCAGACTGGAAGGAACAGCTGAAGTACTGAGCACTGTCTGTCTAGCCTCTACAGTGTCTGGCACATAAAGCCTCAGGAGGCATTAAGTAAATATTTGTTGGACTGAAGCAGGACACAGTTGCCAAACTGGAGATGAAAAAGGAAGCAAGGAAGAAATGGCCCTTGTGAACCCTCCCAGTGGTAAGAGTCTATGTACATAAGGAGGGCCAGCACGCCCACATGCACTGCACAGAAAATGTGCTCCATTTGATTAATGCTGCTAGTTGGAATTTGGGTCTTCTGGAATAAAAATGTTGAAGCCCTCTCTGGAGACATTGTGTATTCAGCTCATTTCATATTTATATTGAGCTTCTTAACTCAGGAGACCGAAGTGATGGTGGATCTGCAGTGGTATTCAGAAGGGCGGGCTGTGGGGCCTGGAGCCCTGTCCCGGAGCAAACCCAGACTGAGTGAAACGCAGGCCTACACTGAGGGCACTCAGATGGAGAAGCACATCCTGCCCCTTTCCTTCCCCACCAGACTCTAAGACAGATTGAAAACTAAGTTTTTACTGCACAGAATAAAAGCCATCTAAGTCAAAATGGAGGTCAAACAGTTCTCAGAAGCCATGGCTCAAGTGAGGCAGATTGGATGGTGGGTTCTCATGGTAGTTTGCAGGCAGGAAGACCAGGCAGCTCTACTCAAGCCAAGCAGTTCACAAACCCGGATTCTCACCACCCTGCTGCTGTCATTGCCAAGGGCTCCTATGCCCACACAACCCCACTGGGTCCCACTGAAGTGGATTCTGATTGGGCAGCTGGGGATGGACGGACCCAGAATCCCACAGTCCTCAGATGGTCCTCGTGATGCTGACGTCACTGGCCAAACACCACACTCTGGCGATGGAGACCCAGGGACCGTGCCATCCACAGTCCCAAGAGGAAGCTGAGAAAGAGAACAAGTCCAGGGCAAGAAATCCAAAGCTTGACGATAGACAGCGTGGAAACATCCGCTGCTGGCAGTAATCAAGGTCTGAGCAAGGAGGGCACAGCTGCCCACAGGGACAAGAGAACCACTGTCTCCAGCTGGCCACTGCCTTAGTATCTTGAGGGGCCAAGCACTGTTAGCTCCGGCAAGGTGACTGTGACACTGGAGGCCATTTGTGTCCACACCACAGACATCAGGAGTAGGTGGGGGCTTGGATTCAGCAGCAGAAGGAAGACATAACGCCAGGAAATACGTGTCGGGTGATGCCCCGCTGGACCCTGCGCAAGTCACCTTGGCGCTGAGTGACGGGCCAGGGTCAAGAGGCATCGGTGCTTGCTGCTTTCGGGTCCTCGTGCCTGGTGTGCTTGGACACCACGGGCCCTGTGGGGCTGTGACCGGTGCCTGGGAGTGACTCAGACATCTGAGAGACACAGAGAGTATCTAGACCTTCCTACGGCTTGAAAGATAAATGTAAACAAAACCAGGAGCAGGCGAGACTTCATTAAATGGCATTCAGCCCAATGCTGAGCTGATACGGACACGGCTGAGGAGCTGCCCCACGTAGCTCATGTGAAATCCCTACAGGCAACAGGTCGTCCAGGACACATTTCAAAACTTATGTGTTTCTAACCAGAAAAACTTCATACATCATTTAGCCCCTTGAATGTGAGGAATATTTTAAGAATATTCAGTTGGGTAATTCATTTCAGGAGCTTTCAAAAATTCATATTGCATAACTTTTTCTAGTATCCTCTATTCGCATCATTTCAACATCTCTTTTCAACACCTCCTCCCCTGCCTTACACAAGATACTTTTGCATGTAATGTAGTTAAAGGGGCTACACTGTTGCACTGCCGGGTCTAAAAAGGGACAGTTGTCAACAGTTTGGCTGGGTGTAAGTCTCCTCGTGAGCCAGGACTGCCCTGTGTGACCCAGGAACTAGAGCTCTCAGTGTAGGTGTCACCTATCCTATCTTCTTCCTGTCCACTTTCCCACCAAGTCTCCACAGAAGTAGGGAATGTTAATTGCTATATTAGTTAGACTTTAAAAGTTGCAATAAATAATCAGTAGTTCATTACTTTAGGTAATGAAAGTGTGTTGCAGATAGTTTAGGTAATAGAGGTAACGAAGAATTTTAACTAGGAACCAGACTTGATGATCCTGTAATCCCAGCACTTGGGAGGCTGAGGCAGGAGGATCACTGTGAGTCTGAGACCAGCCAAGACAACACAGTAAGTTCAATAGCAGCCTGAACTACATAGAAAGATCCTGACTCAAAGCAAAACAAACAAACAAAAAGAGTTATACCTAAGGACCTGGGTAACCATCACTTGTGACCTTAATTCTGCTTTCAAGAATAGAATATGCAACAAAGTTAGAGCTCACACACCATTCAGGGTACAATGTAGATGCAATAATCCCCTCTCCGTGTGTCTCTGTTGATCAGAAACCTTGTCAAGGCTTCTGGAGGCCATTAGACTACCTCAGCTCGGCTGAGGCACAGAGACAGCGTCACTCATGGATGTCATGAGTCAGCATCACAGCTCTAGGTAGACTTTTTTCTTTTTTTCTTTTTTGAGACAGGGCCTTATGTTGCAGTTCAGGCTGGCCCTGAACTCACTATGTAGCCCAGACAAGCCTGGAACTCAGCAATCCTCCTGCCTCTGCCTCCAAGAGCTGGGATGACAGGCGTGAGAGACCACGCCTGGCTAGGTAAACTTTTATTTGTTTGTTTGTTTTGGGTTTTTTTTTTTTGAGACAGGGTCTCGCTTTGTAGTTCACGCTGGCCCTGAGCTCATTATGTAGCCCAGGCAAACCTCGAACTCAGCAATCCTCCTGTCTCTGCCTCCCGAGTACTGGGATTACAGGCGTGAGCCACCATGCCCGGCACTGTGGTATGTGGCATTGATTGCTGGTGGGTGTGAGTCACCACGCCCAGCATTGTATGTGGTTACCAGGATCGAACTCAGGGCCTTGAACTTGTGAGACAGGCCCCGGAACCACTGAGCTAAATCTCCAGCCCCTAGGTAGATTTTTTTGTAGAAATCAGCGACTGAGAGTCATTTCTCTGAAGACAGTGTCATGGCTGCCGGCTGTGTGGCATTCTCATACACACTAGGCTTCAGCACATTTCACTAGTGAGACAAGCTCAGTACAGTTTATATTTATGCTTTTTGCTTCCCAGGCACAAGCACATGCCTGACAGACCAGGCATTCTGCTCAGAGCACAAAGCAGCCGAGATTGTTTGATCATTCCCCTGGAGCAGGACTGTCCTCAGACGAGTGGAAGGAGGCGAATGTGAATCAAAGGAAAATGCAAGCGCTGTCCTTCTCAGGACAAGTGCCAATGCTCCCAGAGGCAACAGTCAGCTGCGCCTCGGTGGCAGCGACTGTCAAATGGGAGCCGACCCCAAGAGGGCAGGGGCGCTGCCACGAGGCCCCACCTGGAATCGCCTACAGTGAACCAGAGCAGCGCTATGCAAGAAAAGGAGGAGGAGCTGGAGCCTGGGAGGAACCAGACACTGCCTGAAACTGCAGAGGCTTCCGTGGAGGCTGAAACATGGTTGCACAGGAGGAGGAGCGGGCGTGGGAGGCCAGGCCAGGGCCATCCTGAGTCCTGCACGCTGGGTGGGGACTGTCCCACTGCAGGGCTTCCCGCGGGAAACAACCCTGAGGGCCGCTGTCCAGGTAGCTACAGAGGATGTCCTCTGTTGGACATTCAGACCGCGAACTCCCACTGCTGGCCTCAGGCTGTGGCCTGCACAGAGCCCAAGTGCAGGCACCGGGGGATACTTCTCTGTCAAGCTCCACTAGAGTGCTTTTCAACCCTGCCCCGAGCCCTGTGCTGGGGATCGAACTCAGGACCTGCACTTGCGAGGCAGGTGTGGTGCCATCAGGCTAAACCCCAGCCCTCGGTTGTGCCCTCAGCATGTGTGTTTGGGATGTAGAATCAGAGCACTCATCCCAGGGGGTTGGTATCACACACACCGCGTGTTACCCTTCCTACCCCTCCCACCTGTCCCTCACCCCTGGGTCCCCTCCCCCAGTCTTCAGAAGATCTCCTTTGCTGCTTCTGATCACATATCTTATGTTTTTCTCTTTCAATTATCTACATTTTGGGTTTCTCCTTAGATTATGTATCTAATTCACTTCACTTAATAATTATGGCCTCTTCTACGAAGAACTCTGGCTATCCTTGTTTATGGCAGAGTAACACTCCATACCCAGCCCGTGGGCTTGCAAGGAAGGCACCGGAGCTGCCGAGCTAAATCTACAGCCCATCACCACCTTTTATTTACCCTTCATCTGTTGATGGTCATACGAGTCACTCCCAAGGCAGCTCTTAGGAGTCGTGCTGCATGGACCACTAGGTTGTGATGTCTGCAACAACTTTGGGAAGATGCCCCTGGAAGTACAGTGGGTCAAATGGAATTCTGAGGATTCCTCTCAGGCTTTCAGCCTTGTCCATGCTGTGCCAAACGCTACCCATACTGTCGATAGCCTTGAAATACGCCTGACAAGAAGGAGGCGAGTGAGAAAGCTTTGTGGGACCGACGGATCACTGGCATTTTTGTTTCTCCATTTCCCTTTCAAATACAAAGAGGCTACATGTCAGGATCTCTCTTTCTACAATACAGAAGCCACGCCTTGAGGGACAGAGGAGCAGAAGATCTCCGTTTGGCATTTGTCACAAGATAAACTACAACATGTTCAACCTGCTCGCATCTGAGCCCGGTGAGCTCTCTTAATTGTGCTCCATCTCAGGGGTGACAGAGTCAGAGGCTGGGCCTTAGGAGGAAGCACACAGAGTCAGGCAGAGAGGTGGCACCCCGCTGTGAGGCATGGCTTCCTCTTCTCCAAGTCTGTGCAGCTTGCTGAAACAGTTCTCAGGCTCGTTTGCAATTCGATGTGACCTCGGGATGACTCTGCTAAGAGTGTAATGAAAGCCAAACTACGCAACGGGAGACCTGCCTGTCATTTTTCTTCCCCCACAACAAACTGGATTTGTTTTCTTTCCTACCTCGCTGGCTTAGTAACAATAAATATAGTAAACTGAGAAGCCAGCGGGCAGGAGCACCCAAATCACAAGGTAAAATAAGGCTGCGTCTCTAAATCTTCGCTGGAAGTAGGGTCGCTGCTTTGGGCACTGAACTCGTGAGAAATGAACATCTTCTCATTAAGCCAGGAATGTTAGTGTCTGCATCCACAGCAGCGCCACACGAACTGATCCACGTACCATGGGGAAGCCTCGGGAATCAGACCTGCAAAACCCTGGCAATTCTCACACCCACGTCCAGCTCTACGCAGACGTGGGGCCACCTAGCACCAGAACCGCGCACTGTTTATTAGTCAAAGCTCACTGAAACCGCACTGAGCCGAACGGTAATGTGTTAGCTTCCTTCCTGGAAAGCTATGTGAGGAGAGCTGAATGCAAAGTACAGACAAGACCAGCAGGACATGGAGAGGTAGCTAAACAGCAGAGCAGACCTGAGCTCAGTCCCCTGTGTCAGAAAGAGAGGAAAGGGGGAGGGAAGAGAGAAGGAGGACAGATTGAGACTATTCTTTAGGGGCTTCTACAAATCTCTAGATGGTAGGTTTGAAGTGTTTGGGTTTTTTTTTTTTAAGAAATAGAATTCTTCATAGTGAATATACAAGAAGTTTAAAGCATTATTCATGATCTCAGATTTGCTTCAGAGGCAATAGTTCTTTCACTTTTACTTTTAGTTCTGAACTTCATCTGAGACTTGGAGAGCCTCTGAGGACTGGAGGTCTCCGTCCTCTCCCGCAGCCGGGCAGCGGTCCAAGCCTGGCTTCTCTCCTGGCTGATGTCCCTTGTGCCAGTGCTAAGGGTAACTTTGCATTTTACAAATCCCAGTTTAAAGCCCAACTCCCCCTTGCTGGGTGAACTCACAACATTTTCATTTTGTTTTGACAGAGGCTTTTAAATCAAAGGATGTTGTAATTCTTTTCAGCCCCCAAACGAACATCATTGACCAGGCTGCTAAGTTGCACAGGTGTGTACTGAGATCTGTGCTGCTCTAAGCCTAGGTTTTATAGCTCAGGATCCCTTATAAAATAAGCAATGCTGTTGGTGTCCTCACTTACCCCTTTTCTGCAAAAAGCCCAAACACTCAGAACAGCAGGTGCCACTAGAGCTCTAACACATGCACGCATGCATGTGCATGTGTGTATGTATGTGTGTGCTGGGACTGAACCCAGGGCCTCATGCACACTAAGAAACTTCCAAGCACTGGGCTCTATCCCAGACCCCAAATGCTCTGACTTTTCCTCTTCACACATAGATGACAGATGTGCTCACCTTCTCAAGCTCTGTTGTCAAGAAAGAAAGCCGGGCTGGAGGGTTAGCTCAGTGGTTCTAGCACCTGCCTCGCAAGCGCAAGGTCTGGAGTTCAATCCCCGGTGACCACATACAATGCTGGGCATAGAGACTCACGCCCACCAGCAATCAATACCACATACCACAGTGCCAGGCATGGTGGCTCATGCCTGTAATCCCAGCACTCGGGAGGCAGAAGCAGGAGGATTGCTGAGTTCAAGGCTTGCCTGGGCTACATAGTGAGCTCAGAGCCAGCCTGAACTACAAAGCGAGACCCTGTCTGAAAAAAAAAAAAAAAAAAGGAAAGAAAGCCAAACGCCACACCCACCAGCACTCTCCTGCACAGTCTCTATGTAGACTCGGAAATCTCTCCAAAGTGTTTGTGGGAAATAATTAGGGCATCTCCACATTAGATTTGTAGGGACTTTTTGAAACACTTTAAGGCAAAACCTAATAAAACACATTCCCTCAGCTGTTTCGATCAGACAAGAGGGACTCTGTCCCTTCCTGCCTCTGTAATTTCCCTTCCCTGCAAGCAAGAAAAGACAGCATGGCGAAACCAGTCAACCCAGCAATTATTTTATCATTTGTGCCTATGGAAATCAGATAGGTAGACATAAAAAAGCCAGAGTACATAGGAAGAAAACAAGAAATTTAGACTTCAGTCATCTCTATCATAATTGAATCACAACAATCACTTTTTAAGTCATTCTACCTGCGCAGCCTGGTGTAGCCTAGATGAGGCATAAAGGTCGAAGAGCGGGCCCTGACCAGCATCTCCTCCTGGCACTGGAGCCAGTATGCACTGTGCTCCCTCCCAAATCCAAATCTGAAAACCCAGAGTGTTCGCCTTGTCACCTCATTTCTTTAACTTTTGCTCATTTATTACTAAAACTTACATTGTTTCTATAGTGGTAAAAAAAAGAATGAAACATTATAAAACCACATCTATAGTGAGAATGTTCATTTTTGGACTAGAATGTTCATCCTATTGGGCTGCAACATTTCCAAGAAATACAGGATATAAAGATGAGTGGTGGGTGACTATGCTGTTGTTCTCTACCGTGTAAGAGAATTTCTGATGAGATTTTTCTCTGTTGGCACGATATCATCATTCTACAGTTCAGTGCCCTTGTGTGGAATTGAAATGAACCTACTTCTCTCATCTTGTGAGTCTCAAGCCAAAGTATTCAACCTACAAAGAACCTAACTCACCTCTACTGGGAGCTAAATTTCATCACGTTGTTTCATGCTTATTTTTATTTATTTATGTTTTTTGAGTCAGTCTCACCATGCAGTTCAGGCTGGCCTTGAACTCACTATGTAGCCTGGGATGGCCTCAAACTTGTACCAATCCTCCTACCTCAGCCTCCTGCTTGCCAAGAAGTGTGCTACCATGCCCAGCTAATTAAATTTAATTTATTTTTTTATTTTGATGCAATTCCTCACTAAATCACTAAGTTGCCCAGGCTGGGCTTGAACTTGTAATCCTTCTGCCTCAGAAATTACAGGCCTGAGTCACAACTCCCCATAGCTATTCATGTTTTAAATTTTAGTTTCATTTATAAAAAAACATTAGGATATCAAGTCTCCATCAGAAAGTGAAGCAAAGACTTAGGCACATCTGCTTTAAACAAGGTAAGTTTTGAAATTCCTGACAGTAATGTAATCATTAATAAACCTTGCTTCTTTTGGTATTTAGCAACAAGATTAATTCTGAAAATGGTTAACCAGTGACTAATTTTAGGCAGAGGAAGCTGAGTAGTCAACAAAGCTCCTCAAATGAGATATATAACAATTGTCCTCAGTTTAACTTCTAAAATCAACTCAGAATTAAGTTTTCTGAATTGAACAGGGTGAACATTAGACAGGGAACAGCTCAAACATGTCAGCTTTCTGGGATTTCACTTGTGTGCACCATGAAATCGATTATTTGAAACTAGCATCATTCATAACATTTCAGCCTCTCAGGAGAAAAGCACCAATTGTCTATCTCAACAAATACTGAGATGGAAATGTTTAACTTTTTTCACTGAGAATTGGAAATAAAAATTATCAAAAAACTAAAGATATAAGACATGAGTATTAAAAAGTCACACGTTCTCTAGAACTTTTATTAGAAATTAATGGATGCCATCTGTGAAGAGACGCAGAGCCTAATGTTTAAGAACACAGCTCTGTGGGCCAGAGATTTAGCTCAGTGGTTCCAGCACCTCCCTAGCAAGTGTAAGGTCCCTAGTTCAATCCCTGGTAACCGCATACAGCAATACTGGGTATAATGGCTCATACCCACCAGCAATCAGTACCACATACCACAATGCCGGGTATGGTGGCTCATGCCTATAATCCCAGCACTCAGAAGGCAGAGGCAGGAGGACTGCTGAGTTCGAGGCTTGCCTGAGCTACATAGTGACCTCAGGGCCAGCCTCAACTACAAAGCAAGACCCTGTCTCAAAAAAAAGAATACAATTCTGTGTCAGAATCTCAGAATCAAACCTTAGAGCTGTGCATGACCAGTGACAAATCCCTTGAGGGGATTATGTAACCCGTCTGAGTCTCAGTTTCCTCATCTGTAAAAAGAGACTGTTACATTGGAGTGTTGTGATAATGATACAAAATATAGAACAACAGTTTCTTTTCCAAAACCCTAATGCTGACTTTTTTTTTTTTTTTGGATGCTTCTAGGAATAGAACCCAAGGCCTTCACAGTGAGCTACATCCCCACACCTGACTTTGTAAATTTTTACTTGAAATAGGGCCTTGCTAGAATGCTTGGGTTACAGGTGTGTACCACCAAACCTAGCTTAACATGCAACTAGCATGTTTACATAAGAAGTATGTTATACAGCATGTTATGCAACATGCCAGCAGAGAGTGAGACGACACTTCACACTCAGTGAGTCTGTAACAGAACAGCCCAGCAGAAAGTTGGTGCCTCGGGGTCTGGGTCAGATAAAGGGTGAGGCCTGTGAGGTGCCCTGGGTTCAATCCCCACATCACAACAGAAAAAAGAACAAAATGCAGCCATATACAATAGCAGCCATGTCTTTCTCCCCAGCTCTGTGGCTCAGACTGTGGTGTGGAAAGCCGTCCACGCACCCACCGTCCCTGATTCCCCCCTGCAGGGCCCACGGAGGGGCAGCACTGCGCCCACATCGCCCTGGCTTCAGCCTTCACATTCCACGGCCCACAGCAAGCCACGTGGCCAGGTCCTAGGCAGTGCATGTACTTCCTGCCTGTGAGGCGAGGGAGGTGTTGGTGCAAAGCACTGAGAAACATCATGCGTCTCCACATCCCCTCGGGAAAATGTGGCTCTACCCAGAGTCCATGGCAAGAATACACATCGAGAATAATCTCCTGATCGCTCGGCTTTTAAAACTCTTGGACTCCATGTCTGCACAGAGCACCCTGAGGATCAGCTACACAGGCGGAGCCTTTACCCACTGTGTTTGCAATCTTCGTGATACCTTGAGACCCTTAGCTAGTGTTCCCCACATCCCACCAAGCATGTTAAAATACCTCTGAGCCCCTTCGGGAGTGTATGAACGAAACTGAATTAGAAATGACTAGATGACATAATTCTAAGCTGTAATGATACCAACACATTTATTAATTTTAATTTATTAAATCATTTTCTTTTCAAATGTGGAAGCTGAAAACATTTCTTTAAGTCTGAGATGTGTAAATGGAAACTAGAAGTCAGGCCGTGGCATGAGCTAGGCACCGCTACCCTCGGCGGGTGGCCAGCCGCCACTCCCCCACAGTGCTGTGAATCAGTCCTCGGGCCGAGATGGGGACAGTACCTGAGCTTCATCCAACATGCAGCATGTGACCGGGGCTCCGAGCTGCTCGGTGCTTTATCCCCTGATGACTCAGTCACAGACGCGCCCCTAGGATGCAGGGCCTGGATGGAGGAAGCCGTCCCTGGGACGGTGGACCTGGACAAAGACACTCTTGTCCCAGCCCTTGTCTCTCGCAGGCCCCTTGCTGCTCCCTGGGCTTCTGGGCTGCCTTGGGCACCAGGCTCCCCTCGGCCAGGCCTCCCCACCATGACGCTCCAGCCCTGGAGCCGACGAAACCCTTTTTGCCTTTAAGTTGTGTGGACCAGGTGTCATGTCACAGTGGCAGAAAAGCTGACTGATACACATATGTCGGAAGCCCCAGGACTGGGATTTAAATACAGCAGACTGCCACTCTCTTATTCTTTTAATCTGGGGCTAAGTAAAGAAATTCACACTTTGTCAAGATTGTGTCAATGATCTGTTATTGGGGAAAAATGCATCTGTTTTGCATGTAAAATGTAGAACTTCTCCATCTCCCTTTGAAACTCTGCAAAGGCTTGCCATCAATGGCATATATGGAGGCCTAAAAATCAGCCCATGTGACAGGTCATTATACTCCTGGTGTCTGTCACTGTGCCCAACATATAGCAGTACTAAGTAAAAATTACCCTTTTTAAAATTTTTCCAGTGTTGGGTATCAGACTGAGGAGCTCATACATGTTAGACAAGTGTTCCTCCATGAAGCTACATCCACAACCCAGCCTTACATTAGCTTTTAATGTTTTACTAGAGTTGAAAAAAAGATAGGTTTTTGTGTTCTTGTCTTAATTTGTAAACTTTAAAATAGTAAAATGATTGAGCTTCCTCTCTGGTGTTAGTTTTCTGCTGGTATCTTTTCTGTGAACCTCTTTTATTTATTTTTGAAATAGTGTCTCAATACGTAGCCCAGGCTTGCCTTGAACTTGCAGGGATCCTCCTGCCTCAGCTTCCTGAGTGTTGAGATCACAGGCCCATGTCATCACACCAAGCTTGATCTTTTATCTTTATTTATTTGTGGAATTCTTTTGTATATTAAAGACATTTTGTCATATTTATTGCAAATGTCTTTGCTACCTTTTCTTACTTTTTAGCCTTTTAATACATAGTTGGAAAACTGTTAAAATATCAAAATTAACTGATTGATTCTTAGGACTAAATGTAAGACAAATTTAGATAGTAATCTTTCCCTGTGTGGTATGAAAGCTTTAAAAAATACTTACAGGGTCAGAGATTTAGCTCAGTGGTTTCAGTGCCTGCCTAGCAAGCTCAAGGTCTCTGATTTGACCCCCTCCCCCAATCACACACAATGCTGGGCTCAGTGACTCACACTCAGCAGCAATCAATACCACATACCACAGTGCCAGGCGTGGTGTCTCACACCTGTCATCCAGCACTCGGGTGACAGAGGCAGGAGGATTGCCTGAGTTGAGGCTGCATAGTGAGCTCAGGGCCAGCCTGAACTACAAAGCGAGATCCTATCTCAAAAAATAATTTACAAAAGCCTTCCCTGTGACAAAATTATTTTTCAACTAGCATTATTTTGGTTATTGTTTCTTTTCTCACATTTTAATACAGAAGAAAAAAGGAAAATCAAATATTATGTTTTTGTAAATGTTCAATCAGTCTTACCAGTGTTAAGTATTTGACAATCCATAGTTTCTTTCTATATTAAAAATGCCATGCTTATAACTTGCTAAATTTGGGTGATTAGTACAATTTATAGATTTGTTCATGTGTCTCATTGGTCTCTTTGCCTTAACAGAGGCCAAAGGGAAACAATTTTAAAACCTGACTATGCCCATGCCAACTAGTGAGTCTTTATTTTAGTTTCCTTCTTGCATGTTTATTTTCCCAATATGCATCTTAGCATCATTCAGACCAAGTCCCAGTGGCTGATGCAGTATGTAATCCCAGCACTCTAAGGGCTGAGGTAGGAAGATCATAAGTTCAGTTTGAGCTCAGCCTGACACCCTGGGGACTTTGTAAGACCTCTTCTCAGAATGAGTGAATGAATAAATTAATAAGTGCTGAGGATGTAGCTCAGCATGCAGTTACTGAATTCAATCCCCAGTTTCAGAAAATAAGAAACAAAAAAGTCAAAAAGTTTATTTATATTATTTTGATAAGAATTGTATTACATTTTACATTTACTTAAAGATAATTGGCTTTTTAAAATAGTGATGTCTAAATAAATGATACATTTTGACTTGTTTACTTATTATTGTTATTTTTGACAGGGAATTAAACTCTGGACTTTCCACTGGAGAACAATTTCATAGCTCTTTTGATTTTCTTTCTTTCTTTTATTTTTGAGACAGTCTTGCTCTGAGTTCAGGTTGGCCCTGAGCTCACTATGTAGCCCAGGTATGTCTCATCACACCTGGCTTGGAAAGAATTTTTTTTTTTTTGAAACGGGGTCTCACTTTGTAGTTCAGGCTGGTCCTGAGCTCACTATGTAGCCCAGGCAAGCCTCGAATTTAGCAGTTCTCCTGCCTCTGCCTCCTGAGTGCTGGGATGACAGGCATGAGCCTCCAAACCCAGCACTGTGGTATGTGGTACTGATTGCCCTTGGGTATGAGTCACCACACCTGGTATTGCTCTGTGTGTGGTTACCGGGAATCAAACCAGGGACTTTGCACTTGCTAGGCAGGTGCCGGAACCACTGAGCTAAATCTCCAGCCGTTTTATTTTTTGAGACAGGATCTCACTATGTAATTCAGGCTGACCTTGAACTCACAGAAATGCTCTTGTCTGGCAAAATATCAGTTCTTGACAAATGGTCCTACAGAATGAAAACAGTCCCAGACAAAATCTCAGCAAGGTCCTTTGTGGAAACTGACAAAGTGATTCTAAATTTTATATGAAATTCACAGTGGTTTTGAAGACTTGCTGGCTTTCAGAGCTTACTGGGAAGCTGCAATATTATCTGGGTGCTGACAAGGTTAAAACAAACATGTGACAGAACAGAGAGGCCAGCATCAAACCCCACTCAGTACAGTCAGCTGATTCCCTCCATGGTCACCAGGACTGCAGGAAAGGGATGAGCAAGATCAATACACGGGCACAGTGAAAACTTCATGTGAGGTAAAACAATCAAGCTTCAAGATGAAAATTATTTTTAGGAAGTTGAATAAGCAAAGAACATTTGTTTTTGTTTTGAGATGGGATCTCACTCTGTAGTTCTGACTGACCTTGAATTCACAGGGATCCTTCTGCCTCAGCCTCCTGAGTGCTAAGATTACAATTGTGTGCCATCATACCTGAAAGATAATAGAAAATCTTTTCAAGGGAATAGTAACACAAACCACAATAAGAAAGATTGATACACTGGGCTTAATTGGCATTCAGAAATCAGCTTGTGAAAGAATACTATTAAAAGAGAAAAAGATACAGAGACTAAGGAACACCATTTGCAGCACAGATCCAGAAAATGGATCCACATCTAAAATATATGAAGTTTCTTTCTATAACTATATAACAAAAGGGTGACAGATTTTTAAAAAGAAAAATGACTTAAAGACAATTCGCACACACAAAAATCTGATCAATAGTCAACAGTATTAGTCATCAGAGAAATACAAATATAAAATGCTAATAATATGCATCCTCGCCAGAACGACTCAAATTGAAAAGACTGATAACACTAGGTGGTGGTGAAGATGTGGAACAACTAGAACTTAGGTTGCTGGTGTGAGTGTAGGTTGCCATGCCTACTCTGGAAAATTGTTCTGCAGTTTATAGTGGCATATATGATCCACATAGCTACAGTCTGTCTTGCATACAGAGTTACACATGTATTGGTAGCTGAATGGAATGATTATAGCTGACAGAAGGCAAATACAGGGATGCTTACTATGGCTTTCCTCATGAAACACTAAACTAGGAGCAAGTCAAATGGAGTCTCAGGCAATGACAAAGGTAAACCTCACAGACATGGGCAGAACACGGACCACAAAGGATGCAGATGCAGGTGCGGAGGGAAGAAAAACCTACCAATAGGGATAAATACAAAAAGTGAATTTTAGGTCTATTTGGGGGACTGGAGGAATAAGGAAGATGAACAGCTATGCAGGAGAACAGGAGCTGAGGGTAACGCACCCTGCGTGGGCCTGTCCTGGAGCTGGTTTGTTACCAGCTGAATTGCACTCCCCACTCATACACTCGACTCCAAGCCCCAGACCTTAGAATGAGGCCCTGTTTGAAGGTGAGGTCTTTCTGAGATCATCAGTATAAAAGGGGCCACTAGAGCAGAGGCGGAACCCAGCCCAGCTGATGCCGCAGGAAGGGAGGACACAGGAGATCATGTGCAGAGGAAGGGGACCAGAGGAGCAGAAGATGGTGACCATCAACAGCATCAAAGACCCACAGAGGAGAGCAGTGTCACACTGTCAGAGCCTTGACCTTGGGCCTCTGACCTCAGAAGTATAAGAAAGTAAATTTCCGTTATTCTGTTATACTCAGATAGTGGTATATTGTTAGAAAGTCCTAACTATATAGTACGCTTTTGTATACAGAGTTCAGGCTGGCCTTGAACTCACTATATGGCCCAGGCTGGCCTTAGACTCAGAAATCCTCCTGCCTCAGCCTCCCAAGGGCTGGGATGATAGATGTGCATCACCATGCCTGGCTTAACTAACGCTGTATTTTTATGCAAACATTCATCCATGCTTTGCCATGGTTTGGGTACTTGATGCAACTTTATACAGTAGCCAAATACACTCTAATCATGTCTGTGTGTCTCTGGTGAAGGGGCCATGCATTCCACATGCCAGCCCACTGCCCCATCAGAAACCTGAATGGTAGTTCACCTCACAGCATCTGTGTGGCCCATCCTTATCTTTCATTGTCTTTTAATCTGTTTTTGCCTCTTTGTCGCACTTTTTGCTGTGTTTCCAAAGATAAGGAGAACAGTAGAGCAGGAGCGACAGTTCTATTAGCAGAACCTTCTGGGGCCTGTGATTTGGGACTTCTCCTGGATCTGTCGATAACTTTTGAACAGCCACAGATGCCTGTCTTGGCTTCCTTACACTCCTCCTGTCCCTGGCGAGAGAAGCTGCTAGTCACAACTGGCCGGGCCTCCCAGGTTGTGACTGTTAGTTACTGAGATAGCATCTGAAACGGCACCGCAGTGACGCCACCCAGACCAAGCAGAGCTGTTATTATTTCCAGTCTGGGAACAAACATGGCTTCCAGCGCTCACCGGCAAAGCTCCGTGATCCTATCACTTCTCCACCTTCACTCTGCTCCCGCCCCTGTGGCCATGTGACATAGCACACTGCTCTGGAGACACGGAAACAGCCAACTCTTCAGCCAGACATACGGTTCTTAGAAGTTAAGGCTGTCTCATCTGGACCTGGCCCTGATATTTTCTTTACCTCTACCAGTGTAACACCTGCTCACTTTTAAATACCTATCCAGAACCACCTTTTGGCAGAGTGGTACTTGTTCCCACCCTCCAATATCAAATAAGCCACTGTACCCCCTTCCTGGTGTTCAGCACCCACTCAGCCTCATGCAGGGGGCTGAGGGGGACCAGAACAGTTCCTAACTGCAGGGCTGCTTTCCTTTGTGGCCTGCCACTGAGCGGGGGCCTTAGGCGTCTTAAAACTTGACGTCCAGACAGCAATCGTAGGGCTTTGTACTCTGAGAAGAAATGAGCTTTGAATAGCCTAAATGAGTTTCCTAACGTCACAGGAGAAATTACTATGCAAGGGCATGTGGTATCGGGGTCCTGCAGGAAGCAGGTGCCCACTGTGGTTGGAATGAGGCTCAGGAAGGGCAGGGTGGGAACCTGAATCTCTAATACCCTGACAGTATGTAGGGTGGGGTATTTGGGGGCAAGCTGGAGGGATGCAGTCAGGAATGGACCCCTGAAATGCATAAATGGCCCCTAGGAGAAGAGAGATCTGAGCCAGCCCCATAGTGTTGCACCAGGCAGTGTCCTGACCACATGACCTGACAGCAAGGGAGTCCCCACCAGGAAAAGTAAAGCTTGATGTATGCCTTAGGCCTTCAGCCTCCAGTGCTCGAGCCACCACCCTTGGTTCTTTACATATCACCTGGTCTCATGTATTTTGTTATAGAAACAGAAAACAGACTAAGACAGAGTTCAATGAATGTTGGGTTAGATTGTGGAATGTACATTAAGATCTTTTTCCTACTAAAAGGGACTTAAAATTCTGTGTTAAAGGCTCTGAGAAATCTAAAATCCCAAGGAATCCTTAAGTAAGCCTCTAATTCACTTAGAACACTCATGCACACACACTTTTGATGGTAGCAGTGGTGCAGAGGAGTAACCAAGGGTAATCAAGGCAAGATAGACAAGCTGTGTAATATTGGCCTACACCCTCAACCCATTATGTAAGTCTCTGGAGTCAGAATTCACTTTTGGCATCTTCTAAATTCTAAAATGGAATTTATATTTGGCTCTCTTTTACTTTTATTCGAGGCAGGGTCTGACTGAGTTGCCTGGGCTGGACTCAGACCTGCTGTGCTCTGGCCTCATGCTCCAGTGGCTCTCGGGACCTCATGCTCAGCTCCTGACGCAATCCCTTCGCACAGGAGAGAGTCTCATCCGCATAACAGCAAGTGCGTCTGTCCTGTTTGCATCTGTATCCTAGCACCTGGCCTACGATAATCACATAATACATATTTATGAACTAAATGACAGGATCCTGAAAGCATTCCAGCTCCAGGTATCAGGTGAGATGTGCATCTGAAGCTGGGCAGTTTTGCCTCCACTGCTTCTCACACAAAGATGCGTGTGAATATGAACTCATGAGCTCTCATGACATCTGATTGGGGATTTACATCAAAACGACGAAGCTGATAGTGAAATAGGGTGTGTTTGAGGAATCAGTTTGCCAGTTACTGAAACTAAATTCATTTTATGCTATTGTGTCTTTTGCTAAGCTGAATTTTTCAGGAGTATTCTCAATTTATGTTTAGCAAATCATCCCATGAGTCATTTGACCTTGAAAATGGATCTTTAACTTGGAGAGGCCTTTGGTAGCATGAACTACCAACAAAGAAGAATTGCAGTGCCGGGCATGGTGGCTCATGCCTGTAATCACAGCACTTGGGAGGCAGAGGCAGGAGGATTGCTGAGTCTGAGGCTCGCCTGGACTACATAGTGAGCTCAGGGCCAGCCTGAACTACAAAGCGATACCCTGTCTCAAAACAGAAAAAAAACAAAAACAAAAACAAAAAACAAAACAGAAAAAAAAAAAAAGAATTGCAAAAACTTAAGGCTGGATGGGAGGGAATTCGCTCTGAGACACAGACCAGTGGAGGACAGTATGCAAAGAAGCTGGCAAACCCACAACAATGCCCATGTCAGACAGGCACGAAAGCCCTGAAGAAAACGTCACCGACACTGAGTTCTCTCTCCCAGAGCCCTGTGGGGTGGGGGTTCCCTGTTCCAGACGGCTCAAGGGAGCAGCTGCCTCAAAGGAGACGGCATCACAGGCTCCATGCAGCTTTTCATTAAGCTCCATGAGGACCCGCCCTCGGTGGGCTCCTGCTGCTCCTGGCATCCACGCTGCTTCCTGCTCAGTGCTTGTGGCTGTGGAGCTGACCAAGTGTTGCTGCTGCTTGAGAATCTCTGTTCTCAGCAGCACCAGCAATGTGCCCAAGAGATCATTCCTTGATTCTCTGAACCAACTTTCCTCTTAGGATGATGAGTACATACACCAGCTCATAGCACTGTGCTACAGAATCATGGTAATAACATAGCAAGACATTGAGTTAAGAGCTAAGGACATAGCAAGCAGTCCACACACACTCTCCTTGCTGTTACTCCTATAATTACGGATAGTACTAATCAGGGTTAGGAGCTGCAACTGGGTCTGACGTTTGGAGAATGACCTGCCCTCCTGCCCTCCCAACCATCTGGTCTCTTTGCAAAACAGACATGTGAGAAGCCCTTGACTTTTATGTGTTTTACCCTCAAAGAGCCTTTGCATTTCCTTACTTCTAGCAGGCACCCTGCAGTGCCTCTCTGGGATTCCATCCTCAGTGCTGAGTGACTTAGTCATTCCAAGTCTTGGCCAAGGGTGTCAGTGCAAGAAGACTGGGTTCAGTTCTGGGTCAGAGCCTGTCTTCGCGGTGTCCAGGCTGGAGCTGTGGATGAGTCTTGGGCCCTCTCCGGCCATTGTCCAGGGGCTGCTCAGTCCCTGGAACAACAGGGCCTGGACTCACTTTTGGTCAACTGACTGGATCTTGTTCACTTACCACTCACTCATGCACCAAGGCGTGTGTGTCACATGGCACAGCTGTGCCTGCCTGTTATCCCAGGACTCTAGGCCTGAGAAGGGGGCTCAGCTAGGTCGACTCAACGACTCAGCAAGACCTTGTCTCTAAATACAGAACAAACAAGCCGGAGGGACTGGGGTGTAGCTCAGTGTGACAGCCTCGAGTCCAATCCCCAGTACTGCAAGTAAACAATAAGTAAATAAAACGTATTAGGACTGCCGGCTTGGCACTGTGGACCCAGAAGCGGTTTGCAGGTCACAGGGCCCTCATCCTGGGCAGATGGGTCCCCTCCTTCTGCCACAGCAGAAGGGGAACAAAGAGGAGCGAGAGAGAGATGACCAGGTGCCGGGTGAGCGGGGAGGGGGTGGGCGTGTGGCCCAAGGGTGGGTGCAGTCAGCTGGGGCCGAATAGCTTCCGCTGTGCAAAGCAGCAAGGAGGAAGAGCCTCATCTCTGCCTCAGCTCAGGAGCCAGCGCGCAGGCTGTCAGAGCAGTGGCAGCCACGGCTCTGGCTTCGGGCTGCACAGCCTCTTTCCAGCCTGGGAAGCAGCGGGGCTGGCTGGCTGCTTCGAGCCGCACGCCTCCCATGAGAGGCTCTGGACTCCTATAAAGCTCCTTACCTGCCCTTCCAGGTTGCTTGGGTTCAAAGAGGCGATTTCATAAGCGGGATGATAATTAGAGGTTTTATGGTTTGTTATGTTTTGTTTTGCTCTCTGGGAACAGAAACCTTCTCCCTTATAATATTTGTAGTATGCATTGAGTGTCCTCTCTGTTTTGGCACTATGCATTAGTTATATTATTTATTTAATGCTCCTCAGAACCTGTGAATTTGACATCGTGTTTTTCTTAAAAATGAGAAAAACAAGATCAAAAGGTAGGCAATTTCCCAAGTCTACTTATGCAACTAATAAGACACATAGCTGGGGCTGGATGAGCCTGCGTCTAAAATGTATGTGGAAGAGGCAAGAAAAGGGGACTGTGGGTCTGTGATGGGGACAGGGGTGTCTACAAAGAGAGTGGCCAGTGGTGTTGAGCCAACAGTTTCATCTGGAGACCAGCCCCAGGGTCTGCACGGTTTCTATCTAAGGGCACTGCGTGAAAGGAGGTGTCAGGAGAGGTCTTGTCTCTCTGTACAAAATAAGGTAACAGAGCCTGGGCCAGAGATTTAGCTCAGTGGTTCTGGTGCCTGCCTCATAAGTGCAAGGTCCTGAGTTCAGTCCCGGTAACTACATTCAATGCTGGGCGTGGTGATTCATGCCCACCAGCCATCAACACCATATACGACAGTGCTGGGCGTGGTGGCTCATGCTTGTAATCCCAACATTGGGGAGGCAGGGGCAGGAGGATTGCTGAGTTCAAGGCTTGCCTGGGCTACATAGTGAGCTCAGGGCCAGCCTGAACTACAAAGCGAGACCCTGTCTCAAAAGAAAAAAAGATAACCCATAGAGAGGGAAGGAAGGTAGTTCTGTTTGGGGAAAACCATTTTAAAAGAAGTGATGTGTGGGAACACACACACACACTCACACACACACTAGAGAAGTGACGCTGAATAACAAAGTGTTAACACACACCCTTCAGCACCTCCTGCAAGAAAACACCAACCACCACCGGTCACAGCTGTGCCTGCGATGGAGAAAGCTATTCATGAGCACACAGTACCTCCTCGAAGTGGGATTATTGCTCCTGTTAGGGCCCTCTGGGAAATAAACCAGGTGTTTAAGGCGGTGTCTTCAGTTCTCATAGATCTCTGTGTTCCAGTTACTGCCAGACAATGATATTGTCTCGGCTCTGTGCCAGAGGGTGCAGCGTGGCTCCCAAGGCGACCAGACTCAGGTCACACTCTGCTTGTGTTTAAAGATCTCATGGCAGTTGGGCAACAACATTCACAATACAAGTGTCTGTGCAAAATGGAGCCCAGTGCACATGCACCCTGTAAGAAAATAATCAGCAAATTCTACCTAAGAATCAGTGGTGGGGAGACTGCATGTACCCGTCTATCTGTCCATCCATCGACCAACTCATCCATCCGTCCATCCACCCATCCTCAGCAAATATGCACTGGCCATCACAGTGGCCTTCAGGGGCGACAGGCTTTGAAGAAGTGATGACTTGATCGGGCCGTTCAATTCTTGGGAAATAGAGTGCAAGGGATGAGTTTCTGCTGGTGGAGTTGGGACGTTCCTGGATTATTCCAGCTTCTGGGATAACCCGTCCAATAGCACCACAGACATTTTCCAGGCAGTTGGGAGCCATCTGAGAGTAAGATATTTCTAGGTTAAAATGTTGTAAGTGTTGCTCAGAGCTCAGTACTAGATGGTGACCTTGGCAGTACCTTTGGCAAGTCAAGTCACTCTCCAGACTTCTGCAGAAGTAGGCTTCCAAAAGTAGTTATAACGTAATAAAATTATAGAGTACAGAACTACTCAAGGACCAATTTTACTAGTTTTTAATGCAGTTATTGATTTCCCTAATGTTACTACTACTAATAATAATAATAATTACACACATCCCTGTCTTGCAAACAAGCCCTGAGTAAGTTCCCAGCCCACTGTCCAGGGCTAGCAGGATCCCTTCTCCCTCAAAGGCAGCCAGGAGGCCAAGCTACATTCCTCTGACTTCTCCTGGCCTTTCTGTGGAACAGCAGGCCGTGGAGACATTAGGACCCTCTTGGAGGGAACAGGGACACTCTGGACAGACAGGCCACGTGGTCTGTTCTCAGTGGCTCCACCCTTTGCTAAGTGACATGCCTGTCTCTGCTTCCCCAGACCTAAGCATAAGATCAGAAACCTCTCCTGGACCTTCGCCTCTTCCCTCTGGAGGCTTTTGTGTCACCAACATGTGGGTTAAACTTTGTTAGGCTTTTCTCTTGTCAGAATCGAATAATAAAGCGGACGGTAAATATAGGTATATATACTGAATCCTATCAACATCAGGACTTGAACCCAGGGCCTCATGCTGCTAACACTGAGTTCCATTTGCAGCCCTTCAACCTTACTTTAAAAAAAAATGTCAGTATAAACAAGAAGTTTCTAGTCAGAAGCATCATTATTTTTCAGCTATGTGGAACTGAGCAGCTCGCTGAGATGGGCACACAGAATGTGCAGTTAGCCAGCAGGAGAGGTCAGAAGGGGACGTGTTGGTTTCTGTATTGCGACACCCTGGAGCCTGCCTGTCAGACAGGTAGGTAGGCAGATAGATGATAGATGCCTTCAGAAAGGAAAAGCAGATAAGTAACCTACAGGAGTCCCTCTGTGTGGACAGCAATCCCACCGGTTAGGCTTCCCAGAGTACCAGGTCGCATACACAGAGCCACCCTATCCACTGTACCAGCACTAGGCACCCATCAGGGCAGGGCAGGTGCCCTGGCACGTCCTCCAGTCTCAGAAGAGAAGCCTGGGCCCTGCTCAGGACTCTGGGACAAAAGGCTGAGTGGAAGAAGGAATAACCCGCAGGCCTAGCCCCAGGCTGTGAAGAGTCTAGGGGCCACTCGGGTAAAGTTTGAGGTGCAGGGACATGGGGGCTTGTGGGGGGGGGGGTGTGCTGAGACTGAGAAACAGTGGCATCCTTCCTGTGAAGTGCAGCCTCACCACCCTCTACAGGATGGTGAAAGTGCTAGGGGAAAGCAGGGTGCGCTGGGGGGGCTGGCGGGGAGAGCAGAAGCCAGGAGCCCGTTTGGAGAGGCCTTGGCAAGCCCAGAGGGAGATGCAGGCTGCACTGCTCAGGTTTGAGAAATCTGAGAAATCCAGAAGGAGCAGGCCCAGGACTGAGGCTTTACAGAGGGGATTTCTCCCCAGACCTCCACCCCACCCCTTTCTCTGGCAGTTTTGTATAAATCTGTCTTCACAAAACCAAGACAGACATTAATGCGACTCAACCAGCAAACCACATAGAGCAACCACGGCCCTTCACGCTTCTGAAATGCAAAGGCTTCAGGGTTGCTTCCACAGCCCCTGTTTACCCCCCCCCCCCAATTAAGGACACCCAGTAAAAATGAAGGGTCCAGGCCACACTGGGGGTACCTCCACAGCTGGGGCCCTATCCCCGCGGGACTTACAGCTCAGTGGTGGAGACAAGTGTGTATGTACACTTAGAACAGGAGGTAACAATGTCGACACAAGGTTTCCATAGCTACTGCCTGGAGGCGGCGTGGAAGAGGGAGCCGGGAATTTTGGACGATCTGGTAGTGTTTAACTCAAGTTTAGCATTGTGATGGGGGTAGAACACTTTCTTAAAATTTTTCTTTTTCCTTAAAGCAATAGCCTGAGTGAAGGCCTGGCTGCCCAGGGGGTGCAGCAGGAACAGGAGGACTGGCCGAGAGCGGGGTTCCTGGAGGGCGCATCGCCTGGCAGCTGGTTCGCGCCCGTGCAGCCAACGAGCCTGAGGCCGGGGATCCGCACAGGGAGAGGAGCTGAGACTTCATCCCGAATCTCCCTGCTTCGACTCAGCACCTCCCGGCTTCGGCTTCCTTTTTAAAATTCGCCTCCTCGATCCTAAAGAGAGTTCTAGCAGCTGGGGGTGGGGACCGTTTTCCAAAGTCAACGGGTGAGAGGTCTCCAGCGTGTGAGAGGTCTCCGGAGCTCGCACTCGGGGCACCTCGAAAGGACGTGCCAGAGAGGCTGGGCACGGGCCACCCAGAGCCACGCGGCCACATATCAGCGCGCCCTAGGTCCCCGGGCCAGGAGCCACAGGCTGCAGGCCGGACCGGGCCGCGGTCCCCACCGGCGGGCGCGGGGCAGAGGCGGGGAGGAGGTTGGGGAGGAGGGAGGAGGCGCGAGGGAGGGAGGGAGAGAGGGAGGGAGGCGGTGTCATGTGATCCGCTCTCCGGCTCCTTCCAGCGTCCGCGGGCGGCGGAGCGGCCACAATCACAGCTGCGGCCCCGGTGCGATCCGAGCTGCGCCTGGTCCCGGGAAGTTTGCGGCGGCGCCCGGCGAGGGGCGAGGGGGGCGCGGCGCGCGGGGAGGGAGCGGAGAGCACGGCCTGGGACTCCGGCGCGAGAAGGGGAGAGAAAGAATTTAGATAAAATAAAAGGCGAGGGGGCCGCGCGCAAAAATGGCTGGAGCAATTATCGAAAACATGAGCACCAAGAAACTGTGCGTGGTCGGCGGGATCCTGCTGGTGTTCCAGGTCGTCGCCTTCCTGGTGGGCGGCTTGATCGGTGAGTGCGGGGGCTGAAACTTTCCCCTCGCGCGCTGCCCGGCCCGGCCCCTTCCCTCTCGACTCTTCGGCGAGTTGTTACAGTATCACTGTCTCGCGTCTATGATCTAATTAGTCCGGCTATTGTGCTTGAGAAAGCGGAGCTCCATGGGGCTCCGTGGGACACAAGCCAGTCTAGTGGCCGGGAGAAAAGGAGGGGAAAGTTTTGGCCTAGTTTCAGTATCCACTTGAAAGGCAGGAGGGTGGCGGGGTGGGGAGCGGAGCATGGCGACCATCGCGCGAGGAGGCGCTGGGTTACGAAGTTGATCGCTTTCTTCTCCCCGCGGCCCCGCTTTTCCGGCTCCCCTGCCCTCTCCTTTCCCTTCCGTCAGCCCCAGAAGAGCAGCATAATCGACTTTAGAACAGCTGGAGCTCGGGTCGGGGAACTGAGCCCGGCGCGCACCCGGGGCTCTGCACGCGTGACTGTCCCTGCTCCGGTGCCCCTGGCATTGGGGTCCCAGCCTTCGCGCCCTTTCAGGTGCCCAGGGTGGGCCGCGGAGCACCGATCGCAGCTGCTGGCCTGCGGTGGCCTGGGCAGGGCGGGTTTGGGGTCCCTGGCGTCCGGCGGGAGTTGGGGAAGACCGAGGGAGAAGCGCCCCAAAGGTGCCGCTTAGGCCAGCCGTCCCCGCCCCCACTTCTCATGGCCTGGAGCCGGCGAGTCTGGAGCCCTCGGTGCCCGCAAGTGACAGCTCACTAGCCCCTGGCGACTGCGCCCACCCTGGGAGACCTCCTGTGGCGCGCACTCGGGGATGGGACGCTCACGGGCTCCGCACCCTCCACTCGGGAAAGCCTGCCTCGCTCATCGCCTCTCCACCTGCGTGCGTTCTCCCGCTCGTCCCGCGCCCGCGTCCCTTCCCCTGCGCCTTCCAGACAGCCCGGCACGAACTTCAGCGCCAACTTCGCTGCGGCGGCGCCGCCGAGGAAGGCCGGCCGCTCTTTCAGGCCTGGCAAACTTTGTGCGGTGGAGGAGGCGCGGACGGGGTCCCGCGTGCGTCCCCGGGGGAGCCGCGGCCAGCGCTGCACGGGCGCGGACACCCAGGGCTGTGCGTGTGAAGATTTGTCCCCAGGCCTGGGAGTGGTGGGCACAGCGCTCCAGAGAGCCCGGCTCTGGAAATCTCTGTAATGCCCGAGCTAATTGTTATAGACAAAGGAGAGTGAGCGGAGCTTCGTGGAGGAAAGAAGCTCCCGCGGGAGATCGCGCCTTCTGTGGGCGCGTGTTCCCAAAGCAGAGAAAGCGCGGTGTCCGTGCTCCTGTCCTCAGTGTGGGCCAGACAGCTTCATGTTTGTATTTCTGAAACCCTCACCCTCAGTGCATCCGCGCGCGCGCGCCCGCGCGCGAACACACGCGCGCGCGCGCGCGCACACACACACACACACACACACACATACACACACACAAGCGTGCGTGCCCGGGTTTGGCTTTTGTGTGCAGAAAGCCTGTTTGGCTCTGCACAAGCGCCACGTTCCCCCGCACTGGATTTTTCCAGCCCCTTAAGGCCTCCTCCGCCAGCCCAAGGCAGCCTCCGCCCGCAGTGGTTACCCAGCGGTTACAATTACACCTCTTGTCTGGCTTGATGAGCAGTTGCAGTTAGATGCCACTGGATCTGGTGTGATTTCAGTGGCAGACCATAATTAAAATTTCTTGCACCTTGTGCTTTCAGAATTAAATTGGCCTATTATCCTTGCCTGACCTTCATCCTCTTTGAGGTTTTTGCACAAGCAGTGACCCATTACACACAGTTTCCTGGTGTTTGTTGGTGTGCGCTTCTTTTTCCTCTGCTGAAGCTGGTCTCCTGGCTTCGGAGAGCTCTTTGGCCCTGTTGTAGGCTCCCAGGGCGCTTCTGGAAGTACCTGGTTGCTGGGTCCTATTGCTGAGGAGCAGGAAGTCCAAGGAGCTCGGCAAGCAGCTGCTGGCCAGTGCAGGTGCTTTACAGCCAGAAGAGCTGCTTGTTTGAGGCCGGGTTTGTCTGGAGTATGTATTTTTCCTGTAGAGACTAACTAGTGAGCACACTCAACAGCCTCAAAGTCAAAGACAGGTCCTGCTCATCAATAAACTGCTTTAGATCTAACTTTCCCTACAGAAGAAAAATGTCCATGCATTCTACACCTTCAGGGAAAATTTTCATGGTATTAAGTCTACTGCTTATTTTTCCTCCCTCCCTCTTGCCACAAAGGTTGTGGCCCCTCGTTCTGAAATTAGACACACTAGAATGAGTCCATATTGAACAGAGCCTTAGCCTTTGCATCGTCCCCTGAAGAGTAATATTTTAGCTCTGAAATCTGGGAACTTAATGTGATTGTGAGCTGTATATAAAATGTACCAATAAAGAATTCAATTTAAAAAAATCTGGGAACTTAGGCTTACCACAGGGCCCACAGATGGGACAGGAGTCCTAATGAAGGTAAGTCACAGGTTTTTCCAGCCAACTTCCCTGAAGTGTGAAGTAAATGAATCTGAGCACAGAACAGGACTTCTGCCAAGTGGGATCCATAGTGGAGAGAAGAGTGTGAGAGTCAAAGCATCCAAATGGAGTGTAGGAACCAAGCCCTCTTCTCCCCTGGCCAGAGCAAAACTCATGGCCCAGCACTGCTGCTCCTTGCAGGTGTCCCACGTGGGATGTCCCCAGAATATACCTGCCACAGGCCGCAGGAGAGGAGGAAAGTTCATGCTGACTGGCCATGAGTTGGTGTCACTGTTCCCTCTGATGGAGGGAGGAGCTGGCAGCCTGGGGGTGTCCAGAACGCGAAGCCCCTGACCTGGAGGACATACTCCCCTCCCGGAGGTCCCCAGCACAAACACATGCAGCCACCACCCCAGAAGACTGTGACAGGCCAGGAGTGCAGAGGGACTGAACAAAGGACTTGCCCCCTTGCTGGAAGACCAATTTGTATAATTCTAGAGTTCAGTTATGGGGTTTTTTTTGTTTGTTTTTTTGAGACAGGGTCTCGCTTTGTAGTCCAGGCTGGCCCTGAGCTCACTATGTAGCCCAGGCAAGCCTTGAACTCAGCAATCCTCCTGCCTCTGCCTCCTGAGTGCTGGTATTACAGCCATGAGCCACCATGCCTGGCACTGTGGTATGTGGTATTGATTGCTGGTAGGCGTGAGTCACCATGCCCAGCATCGTATGTGGTTACCAGGGATCGAACTCAGGGCCTTGCACTTGCAAGGCAGGCGCTGGAACCACTGAACTAAATTTCTGGCCCCTAGAGTTCAGTTTTATGTGATATTTGGACTGATGCTGGTTACAGTTTCTGGACTTGGTATGAAAAATGCCAGCCATGAAAGGAAATAAGAGCTGGAGTTTCAGGTCAGCCAGTTTAAGCCCCTCCCAACCCTGACAGTCTCTTAATGAGTAGGACTATTTGCTTACTGTTTACTTTCTATGTTGATCTCTTTTTTGTGCAGTGTTTATATGCTGCTAAACCTTTAAAGGTATTTTACCCCCCAAAAAGCTCTGGAAGTTTCTACAATAGAACTTGGAATACTTATAAGTTGAGTGATACGTATCATGCTTTTATAAAAAAGCTTTGAACCACTATAAAATTAGGCCTCTGATTGCTTCCTTATAGACACAGACAGCTTTCTAAGTGTCTGGCTTCTTTATTATTTAGCATTCCTTTTAAAATGTAAGAACCTCTGAAGGAAAAGCATATATTTTCAAAAGATATAGCTTAATCTTTATCCTCTTTAAAAATAAGCACACAGAAAAATTTAAAAATGATTTTCCTTTTATTTCACTTTGGGTGAATTTAGTCCCAGAAGAGGCAGCCAAAGCAGTGGTGGGCCATCCGCATCCTACACCACTAGGACAGGGACAGAAGGTCTTGGGCTTCCATTTCTGGCCCATTATGTGCAATTTTCTCAGCTTCAATTAGTCAATTCTGCAGGGTATAATGGTTGAGGTCACTTTCTCCACCTGGCCCAAAACTGTTCAGATGATGAACGTCAGGAGTAGAGGAATCGAAAATTGTTATATGAGAATATAACACCCTAAATGAGAATATTCCAAACAAATCTCAACAAACTTTCCACAATGATTTCTTCAGGGATGCTCACTCTTTCTTCAAAACCTCACGAGTGGCCTCTTTTTTAATGCTGAGAATCTAAGGTGCGTTGGAAACACACACACACACACACACAACACACACGCACAACACACACACACACACACACACACACACACCCCTACAACCTTGATTCAAATGTACATGGCTATATCTCCCCTCAGCTTCAGAGACAGCATATATTGTCTGCTACCATTGTCAGGTAGAAACTATCAGTGGTCTTGATTGGTCTATTCAGATGGTCTCTTGTTTCTGCTGGTATTATCTGAAAGTTGGAGAATTTTAAAAAATTAAATAAAAGGCCGGGCGTGGTGGCTCA
>PVIC010012750.1:0-39463 GCA_004025085.1 Thryonomys swinderianus | reverse complement strand
TCTGTAAAATTGAGTGAGACACCATCATCTATCTACTTCAAGTATTCATCCCAGGGAATAAAATTTCAAAAATACAATATCCCTAAATCTTTTTTGTGGTTCCGGGAATTATAGTCAGACTCCTATGCATAATGTATTTTTAAAGTGTGCACAAGTTGTCACAATCATGATATTTAAATTTATTCTCACTTTTAAATTTTGTGGTTTTAGAGACTAAAGAGATTTCTATTTGCAATACACTTTCTTACATATTTAAGACTTAGTAAAAACATCTTGTGTATCATTTTATCAAGTCAGAGATTCTTAATCATCTTCTTTTAACTTAAATAAAGTTGTTATATTTGGAAATTATGGTGTTTAAAATTCATAAAGAGCCTCATTTAAGCCATAGTGTAAAAAAAAATGGAAGGGATATCTATTTTCAGCCTAACTAGAATGTTTAGATATAGACAAAAATTTGTTTTAAAATATGGCCTTGTAACAGTTTGCTCTATGTCACCTTGCATATAAACTAAAATGCCAACCCCATTTTCATATTGTGAGTTTCAAATTCCACAGAGCTTACAGTATGCACTTTGCTGGATGTGCTAGGCTGTTGTGTCTGTCTGGGCAGGTGTGAGGTGGCTATGATCTTTGGGCAAATTACTCTCCTTGACTACAATATATATCGATGAGATGTGTCAGTGTTCATACACACGCTTGTCACTTGGATTACCCAAGTGACAAAAACACAAGTTAAGGGACCATCAAAAATGAAGAGGGAGAAATTCAATATGTCATAGGAAATTAGTAAAAGAACCATCTCTTTATGTTGGAAATGCGACGATGTAAAATCTTTGGTAGATTTTGAGAGGGAACAATTTTAGCCTAGTTAGGCAAATATAAGTAATTATATTTTTTCTCTTTATCCAAGATTTAGTTAATACAAATGAAAGTGAACATGACAATAATTTAGGGTTCTTATACGGGAAACAGCAGGCATAAGGCTTGGAAAATTAATACCTAGAAGTTTTGACCACTCATTTAAATTTGGAGCTGTTTTTGGTCTTGTTTCTATGTAAAAATTGCTCTGTGGAAAGTGTCTTTAAACTATATCAATATTTTTCTTAAAATCATTTCACAGGTCTAATCTATGCAAATGAATAAGGAACTATTCCAAGCACCACAGATATAAGAATTTTTTTTTTAAAAATGTATTTTTACACTTTCTAATGAAAGCATTAATCTTGACTTCAAGAGATATAGTATTAAATATGTTTAACATATTTAAAACACACACACATATCTCAAGCCAAGGAAGTATAAAATTCTAAAGGAAGCCAGGGGGGTCCCAATAATTTTATGCTTTACCAAATCAACCATTAGCCAATATTGTACTCTCTATAGCCTGAAAATAAAGCTTCTATTAAACTAAGGTATTTAAGTTTAGGGAATTAATGATGATGCACAAAAATATTACTAAAAGCATGAGTTCTTAGAAAATTAATTAGAACCTACCATAAATCACTATAACAGACAAGGTAGAGTATACTTTAAATTGCGCAAGAATTGTTCTTCCTTTTTCCATTACTATTTGCCTTGCGAATTGTATAATTCCATAACTTCCATTGTGTTTCTCCCAGATAGACCTGATTCCTAAACATTATTGAGCAGTCTACTTTCATAACATATTTTAAATTTAATAGCAAATACAAATAAAGATTTTCAATTCTTGTGATAATTATAATTTTAAAAGAATGCAGACTTTATCATAACTATGGAACTTTTTAATGCATTGGATTCCCCCTAAAGGATTTTAATTTAAACTTACATCGTTTTTTATGACAAATGGAAGAATAATTTTTCATAATTATTGTTTATTTTTTAAGTAATGAAAAATATGATATGCAATAAAAACAAGGTGATTTATTTGAAATAGTAATTTACCTTAGTTAATTATTAAGGTTGATTCTAGCCTTATGCAGTGACTCGCAAGAGATACAGATCTTCATTTCCATCCCTGGTTACTTATCCATGTCTCTTTGAGAAAAAATAAAGTGATAAAGAGAGATAGAGGCTCCCCAAAATGAAGACATCTCATCTTATTTTTTGGAGTGTTTAAAATGGTCTATTACAGTGTCATGGGGAATTTTTTCAATCATTACAAGATCACCATTGCATGTCATTGTCATGCAGAAATTCATGGTGCACATCCTAGGTTTGCCTTTGGCAATGTTGTAGTTTAAATATTTGTGTTACTCCAAAATCTAAATGTTGAAACTTAATCTTCACTACAAAGGTGCTGGGGTTAAAGGACCTTCTGAGGCTCTGTGAGGATAAACCACACACATGGAAGTATAGCCCATGTTAAAGAGACCCAAGGGAATTTTATTTGCCCCTCACCATGTGTAAACACATAAAGAACACATTATCTTAAAAGCAGAAAGTGATTCCTCACAAGACACTGAATCTGCTACTGTTTTGAATTTGGGACTTCTCACCTTCCAGAACTGTATTCAATAAATTTTTATTGTTTAAAAGATCCCAGTCTAAGATTTTTTTTGAAGCAGTTGGAGCAGTATCTAGTTGAAAAGTAGATTCACTGAGCTTGTAATCATGCTAACAGAACATAAAAACACAAAGAAAACAAATGATACATATTAAATTCTAGCTCATCTTTGGCTAGGGAGCTGTGTGGTATAGCAATCCCCAGATCAAATTCAATTTTATAAAATAATGAGCTCATCTAATTTACTTCTAAGCATAGGAATGAAACTTCTAAGAATGTATGTTTTAAATGAATGTAAATGAATGTTTTAAATCAAATACTAAATTTAATCAAGTCAATTGTACAAAGTTGGATGTTTGCTTTTTTTAAATTGCAAAACATTGAATTTATCAGTGAGACTTGCTGATGTTCACAGTGTTTGTTCTTTAGAGATTCAATGTCCCAACAACTAGAAAAGCAAACCATAGAATTCATAGAAATTTGAAGTATAAATTAAAGTGCAGTGTAGCTATCAATTATCAAAAAATAACAGTTTCTGCAGTGTACTGCAGTTGCATCCAGGGGAGAAATTACACAGCTTTTAAAAAATATAAGTAATTTTTTTTATTTTTTTCTTAAATTCTGTTGTAAATCTGAGATGAATCATTACAAAAAGTCATGTGGTCATCATTGAGAATTGGTAATATTGGCACTGTTTTCTATGTATTTATAATCTAACATTAGGGAAGACAATATATTAAAAATTTTATCAGTAAATATATAAACTAACATTTTTTTGAGTTTCCATTACATGTGAGACATATAATCTTCAAAAACCAGTTCTACTTGTAGATTATATTATCCCCACATTAGAGAAGCAGCAAAGATTTTGAAAGTTTTACTACATTCCTGACGTGATATGGTTAGTAAACAAAGGATCTAGAGGTGAAGACCACATATCTGTTCTCTGCTAATGCACATTCTTCTGCCTTTGTATTGTAAACTCAGAATATAATGTGCGTGTGTGTGTGTGTGTGTGTCTAGTATCTTTAGGTTGGCAAAAAAATGAAAATTATGTGATGGACTTACAAAACCAATTATTTTTTGAATCCTCAAACATTGTATTCGACAATTTTGCTGCTGTTTGAAGATGGATACTGTGTATAACTGTAAAATTAAAGATTCCAATTATTAATATTGAAAGATTTTAAAAACTGAAATTATTTTGTTGTAGTAAGCATGTTTAGTGGTTGTGTACTTTTGCAAATCTTTGCATATTGAGGCTAATATATACCTCAGTCAATTATGAAACAAGCAAAAGCATTTTTGACAATTTCCAATTTTATGCTATTCCTTGTACTGTAAGGAAGAAGGAAAGTTATTACAATTTCTACCCTGTTGTATGTTTCGCCCACTAATCTACTGTTTCTACACTCAGTGTCAGCTAACTACAATCTCTATTAATCTGAGGAAAGAGGTGCAATGAGAGAACATTAGAAATGCAAATGAATAAACAGCACACTGTTGTTAATGATCAGGAAATAAATTTATGGATTATATTCTCTCAAGTCATAATAGATATTTCTTATAGAGCTGTGAGCCATCCTTAAAGATGTCTGGAGTTCTGAAAACATTGTACTGTGGGCGCTGTTGTTCGCCTTTTGTAGCCCATAGCAACCAGAGCATTTGGATCACATAGTCCATAGCAACCACACCAAGTCTGGAATGCATATATCAAAAACATCTCTTGGGCCAGAGGGTTAGCTCAGTGGTTCCGGCACCTGCCTCACAAGCGCAAGGTCCTGAGTTCAATCCCCGGTAACCACATACAATGCTGGGCATGGAGATTCGCAGCCACCAGCAATCAAAACCGCATACCACAGTGCTGGGCATGGTGGCTCACGCCTGTAATCCCAGCACTTGGGAGGCAGAGACAGGAGGATTGCTGAGTTCGAGGCTTGCCTGGGCTCCATAGTGAGCTCAGAGCCAGCCTGAACTACAAAGTGAAACCTTGTCTCAAAAAAAAAAAAAAAAAATCTCTTGGGTTATAGTGACAGGCTAAAATGTGAATTTCATTCAATGTAGTAGATGAATGAGAGAATAATTTTAAAATCTATAATGCAGAAATGTTTGTGATTGGCCACTTTCCCCCAAAGAATAACAGTTTTTGTCTTTACAGAATGAGCCGGGTTTCCTGCTCATGTGCTTAGGTTGAGGACTTCGGCAGCGACTGCTGTCTGGCAGGAATGGTGACCAAAAGAGTCCCACACGGCGAGCAAAGTCCTGATTAAAAGCCACAGCGATCAAGTCCCTATTGCTTTTGGACTTGCTTATCATTTCATTTTCTCTTCTCATTTGAGACTCCATTAGGAATGAAGCAGAAACCTTATTCTGTCTGCAGGAAGTGCTTTCGTTTCATTTTAATGTTTTCATGCTAAAAGCGAGTTCAAGATGGTAGTACCATACAACATAAATATAAGGATTGCACTATTTTAAAAAAAATGGACATGTATTTTTCTTTATTTTTTTAAAAAACATCTTACATTTGAAGACCTGCTCTGGGGTTTAGTCTAATTATTGATCCTGCTTGACTGAGGCACAGGAAGGTGATAGGCATGTTTAGGCTCCTCTCTGCAATTAGGAAACCAATTTTGGTCAATTTAAGAATGACAATGGATGTACAAGGCTACATCCCCACCAACAGTGGAGAAGGGTTCCTTTTTCTCCACAAGCTCAGCAGCATTTGTTGCTAGCTAATTTCGAGATAGCAGCCATTCTTTGTGGAGTGAAATGAAATTTCAATGTTGTTTGCATCTGCACGTCTTGAATGGCCAGTGACATTGAACATTTTTTCATATGCTTCTTAGCTGGTTTTAGATCTTCCTTTGAAAAGTCTCTTCATTTCAGATGCCCATTTTTGAACTGGGTCTTTAAATGGGGGGACTGATTTTTTTAAGCTCTTTATATATTCTTGATAGTGGCCCTTTGTCTGAGGAACTACTGGTAAAGATTTTTCCCGTATTGTTGGTTGCCTTTTGCTCTGCTGATGGTTTCTTTTGCTGTGCAGAACTTTTTAATAAGATGAGATCCCATTTTTTATTTCTTCTGATAGTTCACATGTTTTAGAGGTTTTGTTCATAAAGCCTTTCCCTAAGCCAATGTCTCTAAGAGTTTTACCCTAACCTGTTTTGCAGCAGGTTTAGAGTTTCTGTTTTAATACTTAGGTCTCTAATCCACTTTGATTTTAGTTTAGTTCGTGGTGGAAGAGAAGGACATAGCTTTAGTCTTTGGCAGGTTGAAGCCCAGTTTTTCCAGCACCATTTGTTAAAGAGGCTGTCTTTCCTCCATTGAGGATGTTCGGCTCCTCTGTCATAGATGAGGTGGCTTAGTGCATCCGGAGTTATTTCTGGATCTTCTAGTCTATTCCACTGATCCTCAGGTCTATTACTTTGCCAATGCCATGTTGTTTTTAACACAGTGGCTTTTTAGTAACCATTATGGAAATCAGTGTGGAGATTCTTCAAAAAACTAGGATTAGAGGTTCCATTTGACCCTGCTATTCCCCTCCTGGGGAAATAAACAAAAGAATTACCAGATTCACATCACAGTGACATATGTACACCCATGTTTATAGTAGCTCAGTTCATGATAGCTATATCTTGGAAACAACCAAAATGCCCATCAACCCTAGACTAGATAAAGAAGATGTGTTTTTTTTTAAATAAAATGGAGGTATTACTCTGCCATAAAGAATGATGAGACTGAATCATTTATACTCAAATGGACATACCTTCAGGACATACTCATAAGTGAAATAAAAAGGTTGAAGATGTGTAAATATTGTATCTTTTCTCTGGTATGAGAAACTGAAATTGTAAATGTATTCTAGAATGTATGATTGATATTGTGAAATAGTAAATATTCAAGGGGAAATGGGGTCTACAGGTAAATAATTAATAAAGAAAGAAATGGATGGTTAAAAAGAGGAAACAAAGCTTGTGTATAAAGGGGTGGGGTGTTGGGTGGGTAGGGAAAGGGGAAAAATGAGAATTAAATTGTGTCATGTACTGGCACAAATTCTCAATGTGGAGGTAATTGTGATGTGTATATATAATGTACCAATAACATTTGTTTTTAAAAAGAATGACAACGGATCTGGTTATTATTGCCACTAGACTACTAAGTCTTTGGTTTCCCTGTACAATCTGTAGGAAGGATTTACATTTCTATATAGGCATATTTCCCTTAATATTTCTTTAAGGAGACATTTATACTTTAAAACAAAATATTCCTAAGTAGAATGCTATATACTCGACCACAATTGGATTCCAGACTAAATATCTTCAGCTAGTAAAATTTTGCCCAAAAATTTATAAAAAGAAATATTGAGATTTTGAGTCAACTTCCAAAAAGCAAAGCCCCTTTTATAGAACTTTTCTCAGAAAGTTGTAAGTATAAATGAATTGTACCTTAATTAAATGTAAATATATGCATGCCATTTCGTTGAGAGGTAACTTTACACAAAATTATATATGAGACTTGTAGATTTTTTTTTTAATGTTCCTGAATTCCACTGCTATGTCTCTGAGCACTGGAACAAAGTCTGTCTCTGTCACACCTACAAATGCTATTATTAGTAAAGAAAACTCTCATCTAATGTTTAGGCAGAGACCGAGGCAGAGAATACTGAATGGCTACAGTGCACCAGACTGAAAGTCAGCATTTTGAGAGTTGCAGCTCAGCTATGTATGAACTAAATTGGAGACTTTGACCAAACGACTGCAGACAAGCCACCTCACAGCTGTACTTGTGCCCCCTACAGGGAAAATCATGGGGCTGAAATGGACAATTTTTACAGCTCCTTTCAATGGAAGTAAGAATACTTAGAGCATGTGACTTAAGACACACAAAGAACATACTATTTGCTTTCCTTTTAGTATTTATTTTCCTTTCACAGGCATACAGTTGCAAATTTCAGCATCTATAACAGGCATCAACCAAACCGTGAAAGTGGGAAATGAGAAAATCATGTATGGCAGTATGGGGAAATCATCGAACACTTGAAAGTACTTTAAGAATGCCTTTCTCAAGTACAACTGCAGGGCCCTTTGTTTCCTAATACTTAACTCTGAAGTACTGCTTCACATTTTAGGGAGAAGGAAATTTCCATTGCTGATGAATGTTTCTGTGATTTTCAAAAGTAATTTTTGAAAGCACTTTCTTTTGGCAGTCACAATCGTGTCACCCAGGATTATAATAGCACGTGTGCTCATTGTTTAGAAAGAAACACGCATAAATATCACAGTTACAAATATTTTACTTTGTTTGGTATACTCCAGGTAACAGATACTTGGAGATATATGTTGGATCCAATGAAATGCTGTAAAATGACTTTTAACATTTTCCTTTCCCCTCATTTCCCAGTAGTAAGAATAGCCTGACTTTGACTATGAGCTTCCTTACTAATTTTGATACTAATAATTATAGTATTTATGAAAGGGTATAATACGTGTGTCATCTTGAGCTAAGATTGAAACTCTAACTTTATGTGGCAAAATACTTTTCATGTATCTATAGATACCAGATATTCCAAGAACACAAAACATATTTACACTATTAAGTGTGAGACATTATGAAACAAATTACATGTACATATTATAAATAACTGACAATAAGTCTACAGTGATGTATCAGGTCATGTCTAGATTGCTTTTCAAATCAGAAGACGGAAAAATAGGAACAATGAAATATCATTACTATGGTATATGGCAACAGTTCCTTTTACCATTGAATTGCAAGATCCCATAGGAGGAGATATGTGCTGAGGTGAGCGTGGGGAATTTGCAACCAGCAAATTATAAAAATCCACCTTAAGTTAGACTTATTTGAAAAATAAAATTCATTCATTCTAACATTTGCTTTTCCCCTCATTGCCTCCTCCACATAAGTAAAATCCATATTTGTGCCTGAGAAGGCATTTCAGAGAAACTAGGCTCTTTTGCAAATGATACTAGGAACTCATTGAAAATAAGTGATTTTTCAAAATGATTTTAAGAATAAGAAAAATCATATAATTGTCTTCACTTTATTACTGGATAACTGGTAAGTATGTTTAAAAAAAAACAAGTTGATACCACATTGAACTTTGGTAGTGTAGTATCCATTTCACTATTTCTGATTGAGGAAAATTAAATTTAGTAAACATGTCTTTTTGTCACGAAAAATTTAGTAGTCAAAATCCACACAGAAGTTCTGCATTTTACTGGCTAGCTTCTCTTTTGTTAGTTTTGCTTTGCTATTGTACAAGTCCTTTACATATCTGCTGAATAAAGACTTGTATGCATCGGCTGGAAAGGTCATAAGATCATTCACTTGTTGAAGGATTTATATTTCACATTTGATCAAAATGTTCAGTTTTTCATAAACAAAAACTGGAAAATATCATAAAGCCTTACCAGAATACTAAAAATGGTCTGAAAATATTTCAATATATTTATTATGTCACATTAGTTTCTATTAGAAAAAACAATTCATTACTTTAAAAATTTAGTGATTATACATGTAAAGAGCTTGTATAGTCTTAACAATATTTGGATCTGTTTGTATTACATTGTTCCTACACATTACAAGTGACATCAGTGTCCTATCTTTAAATCATAGAAATTCTTATAACTCTCTGTTCTCTGGACTAGCTGTGACACAAAGCTCTCCAAATGGAGCTAGCGTGAACCCAACCAGTCCCTTCCACAAAGGTTCATTGTATCACTTAATCATTAAATGCTATATGTCCACTCAAGCTCATAATTTTGAGGAAAAAGACAAAGCATAACACAAATGTTTTATTTGAGCTTGCTCCTTATACTGCCCATATAAAGTTATTTTATACATGTTATATCAAGTTTTTATTATTGCCTATTCTTTGTTATTTATTTGATAAGTTCCTTTAATTATGGAGAGTAATTTCACTAAACTAAAGGAAGTGCAGATTTCAATTTATAAAATATGAGTTATAAACATTAAAGAAGATAATCACACTGAAGGCTAGTTTTCAAGAAAGAAGTTAGAAGACATGGTATTCATTCAACACTACATGCACAATGCTATGAAAATTATAGTAAATTATATTAGTAACTTTTTATCAATCATATTTTACAGATGAAGAGATGAATTTAGCGGTTACATACTTTAAATATGGTCCCTTAGCATAAAGTAGAGGTGAGATGAATCCAGAGCTTTCTGATTCTGGGGAGCATCCCAGGTCAGTTGAGCTGCACTGTAAATTAAATGTTTTCTTTTGTAGCCCGCCTGCCAGCTGGTCTAGATGCCAGAGATCTTGAATAGGATAATGGAAAGTGTTACATGTAAAGTAATAAGAAGAAAACGGTTACGTGTGAGATACTCTCTAAGATAAATACTTCCTTCTCCCTTGAAAGCAGTAGGGAGAGAGATATATATATTTAAATCAGTTTCAGAATCACAGATCGTTGCAGGAAAACAAATGAGACCAAATTTTGGTAAAACTGGGAAGAATGTAACCATATAGTTTTGAAATGATTTGGGGAAATGTACTTTATATGATGAATATTTATTATTATGAACTGTACTGAGGTATAATTGAAACAACATAAATTTTATCAAAGTATATATTCAGTGATCTTAGGTAAACCAGCAGGTTTACATATCCAACTCCAAAATTTAATACTACGATGTTTCTATCCTTTCCTCAAAATTCTCCCAATTCTCATTAGATAATAACCCTATCTAAGCCTCTCAGGTTCCCAAATGTAACTTCAAGCAACTTCTTTGCTTCTGTCCTTATATATTTGGTTTTTCAGACAGCTCGTATAATTATATAATAAGTAGCCTCCTGCATTTGCATAAGAGGCCTAATAAGTAGCCTCTTACTAGCATTTTTTAAAGTTCATACACATTAAACATGTATCATGTTTCTTTCTTCTTCCTGACTAGCACTTACTGGTATGGAGAAGCCACATTTTCTATATCCCCCTGTAAAACTCCTGGGACATCTGGGTTGCTTGGAGAGAAGGGCTATTCTGAATGATGCTCTTTGAACATTTGCGTTCATATATTTCTGTGGGCATGGTTTACATAATTCTTATACAGGTTCCTGAGAGTGAAACTGTTGGGTCACAAAAATAAGAGTTAATTTTATGGTTGACTTTTAGGAAACTTTTCAAATTGATTCCTCAAGTTGATGTACCATTTTATGCTGTTTTAATTTTCTATTTGAGAGATAAATATATAAAATATGTATGCTGATAGAAATAAAATATGAAGTTTAGGTAATAAGAACTATTATAAATTGAATTTCCCTTTCCCCTTGAAATTCATATGATGTGGCAGTTTGCCTATACATGGAGATGGAGTTTCTAGAGAAATGATCACAGTTAAATGAAAACATACTGGTGGAGAATTAATTTTATAGGATTATTTTTCATATAAGAAAAGATAGTAACATTCATTGTCCGTTTCTGTCCCTCCTTCTCCCTCGTGTGTGCACACTCACAAAAGCCCACCTGAGAGTTCACGGAAATCAAACCCGGAGCCAGCCCAACACCAGTCCTCTCTGCGCCTTGATTTTGGAGACTCCCAACCCCCAAGAGTCAGAGACAATACACTGCTGTTGCTTGAGCCACTAACTCTGTGGCATTTGGTTGTAGCCCAAGCAGATTGCCCTAATACATACAATGACAGCATATTCTGCTGAGAACTTGGAGGTATCATAGCGCCAGGAAAAAAAAATATTTTCTTCACTGAATGTTTGATCAAAGTAGTGGAGGCTTGGAGTCTGGAACTTCCTCCAAAATGTCATGAGGCTGCTCTTGCTCATATTTCTCCTATAAACCTGTTTCAGTATCACTAATAATAAATAACATAATGTCGAGTACACTGTTAGACACTATACAATAAATTGCTGATGTCATATCTATAATTGTGGCCCATTTGTAGACATTTTTGCAAATTATCTTGTTCTCACAGACATCCAACTCACTAATTATATGTAAACAATAAGAATCAAGCTTCTTCCAAAAGAATTAGCCTGTAGCCAGTAGCAACTGCCTTTGGCAGAACAGAGGTATTCACCAGCATTAGGAACACTTAATTTTTATTCCTGAATTAAATATTTGTAACTAGCTTCCAAAAGGGACAATGACAGATATGAAGAGAAAAGATCCATGGTACAAAGAGGTAGAATTTTATTCTTAAGAAAAAATAAAGCTTAACCTTATTATTAGTGAAGCTGGAATTCATAATGAAGAAAACAATATATAATTTTAGATGCTGCTTTCATGAGATGCAAGGCTTCATCATGATGCTTTTGAAATATAAAGTGTTTGGGTCTAAGGAAAGTTCTCTGGAGTCTACATGGATTGGACTAGATATCTGGGGGGTATAACTGAAATTGCCAGTTGAAGCAAATATTCAGTTTGGAAGCATTTACTGGCAAAGAATAAAAGTCTAAAATATATGTGATATTGGCATGTATTCAAAAGAAATGCGTTCTTTATAATTTAATAAAAATTAAAATATGGAATAAAGCAAAGAAAATCATCTGAGTGACAGGATGTTATAGTTGAATATTTTCCAGAGTACAGTGGCTCCAAATTTTCATTTACTTTGTATATTAAATATGAATCATATCTAGCTTTAAAGATATTTGTCATACATTGGGCACAATAATCCCACAGAATTTCATGTATTGTACATTATCCTATAAAGTTTAATTACTTAGTAAATCTTCTTCTGGCTATGTTTGGATTTTATTCCTATTTCTTATAGATGATAACACTGAGGGGAAATAGTGAAGATAGAAAACTCATTCTCTAGTCATACCAAAGTGAAAGCGGAGAGGATACAGAAAAAACTAGTATAAGTGCTGACCATCCCCCTGACTGTTTCTCTACTTCACAGATTAACTGTGCTGGTTTTCAGAAAAGTGCCTAAAGCAGAAATACTAAATCTCTAGTCGTGGGAACTGGAATATGATGAATTCACAGAAAGGAGAATGGAAAGAAAAAAACATGGCTTCCGAGACCACCACTTGGAGCCTACTGGTATTACAAAGCTCTTCTGGGGGTTACACTGGATCTAGACCAAATCAAGGTTGTAAAGTAATGGCTTTGCCTCTGCTTGCTCTGAGGGAAATCCATAGACAGTAAACACAGGGCACTAACAAGCACAAGAAATGAGAGGTGCTGGCTAGAGACTTTTTTTTTTTTTTCCACAATGGCATGGTAATTCTCAAAGAAGTCCTCTGTGGACACTGGTATAAATGCTGCAGAGGTTTGTGTGCCTTGCACACATGGTTCTTGCTTTACAGTGGGCTCCAGGTGAAAAGCCCTTAACGAATGTTACCTGGAATCACCGAGTTATCCGGTGAAGCGCTCTTCCATCAGCAGCTTGAGAAACAAACATATCAAACAAAGCTTCTCATTATGTTATGACCCAGGCAAGTCATTTATGGTTAAACTTTTCAGTCCTCTTAAGAGACTCAAGAAAATTGTAACATATTAAAATCTGTAATTGGATATGTAAAGTGCATTTAATTAGCATCAACACAAAATAATGGGGGAAAATCTGAACGTAATTATGGCCTGAAGAAAGTTATAGGTATCTATATCTTAACGCAGAACTTTTCAACAGGTGAATTACATCAATACATATTCCTGACATTTTGCATAAAGTTCATTTTTGAAAATTCATATTATATTCTAAAGTATCTTTTTCCTATTTCAGATTTACAGAAACAATTCTTAATATATATATATATCTCATATCTTATATATATCTTATATCACCTTTAGTTTATGATTGTATTTGAATTTTCAAAAATTCAAATGAATAACATTCATATTTGAAAAAACATAATTCCAATTGCCTTGAAGAAAAAACTTTTCAGCAAAACAATCTTGATGATTTTAATGGAAGTTTTTTTTAAATTTAATTTAATTTAATTTAATTTTTTTTTGAGACAGGGTCTCGCTTTATATTTCAAGCTGGCCCTGAGCTCACTATGGAGCCCAGGCAAGCCTCAAACTCAGCAATCCTCCTGCCTCTGCCTCACGAGTGCTGGGATTACAGGCGTGAGCCACCACGCCTAGCACTGTGGCATGTGGTATTGATTGCTGGTGGGCGTGAGTCACCATGCCCAGCATTGTATGTGGTCACCGGGATTGAACTCAGGACCTTGCGCTTGCGAGGCAAGCGCCGGAACCGCTGAGCTAAATCTCTGGCCCTTTAATGGAAGTTTTATAGAACCTAATGCTTAATATTTTAATGAACTATTACATAATGTAACACATTTAAGGAAACGATTAAAACTAAGGTCAAATAGCATAGTTTGCATAAATCCTATATGGAGATAAACAGAGTCATTTATATGGAGAAGTCAGTTTTGTTTGTTTGTTTGTTTGTTTTGTTGAGACAGGGTCTCACTTTGTAGTTCAGGCTAGTCCTCAGCTCACTATGTAGCCCAGGCAAGCCTGGAACTCAGCAATCCTCCTGCCTCTGCCTACCAAGTGCTGGGATTACAGGTGTGAGCCACCACCCTTGGCACTGTGGTATGTGGTACTGATGGCTGGTGGGCGTGAGTCTCTATGCCCAGCATTGTATGTGGTTACCAGGATCTAACTCAGGGCCTTACGCTTGCGAGGCGGGCGCTGGAAGCACTGAGCTAAATCTCCGGCCCAGGAGATGTCAGTTTTTAAAAAGTTATTTCCCTCCTTCAGAAAATATTTCTTAATGATAAAAAGTAATTTCACAAATTTATCAATAAAAGGAGATCAACTATTTTATATCACATCAATCTGTAACAATGGATTAAAAGCTATCATAACATGAATTTTCTCTAGAATGGCTTACAAATTATTTTCAGCTAGCTTTTTAAGTCTATTAAAGATGTGAAAGTCTATATTGTTTTAAATAGAGAAAACAATATGAACAATTATAGTGTCTTTCTGTAGAATTAAAAAAAATCTTATTTTGAATCACCACTCAATCTATCAAGATTTTTTCCTACAATAGTGAAAGTTTCTGAAAATCACTTAGAAAATTTCAATTTTTGTCACTCTCAAACACCAGAGACTATGAAAAATAATAAAGTATCTTAATTATAATGTACATACATGTGGAACAGTGAAGGAGATTCAGCCTTAACCTCATTTTACATTAGTAGCTCCCAAGAGTTGAAACTAATTCTATTTCAGAAATACTGTCTAAGTGAAATTAAAAAGACATATTTACTTCACAGCTTTTCACAGTCTGTAATTTAATAATGTATTTTGTAACCAACCAATAGCATGACAGATGATATAAGGCCATTCCCCAAACAATTGAGTGTACATTCTCATTTTCCTCTCAAATAATCTGAAGTAATTACTCTATAGGGTTCATTTTGATAATGGAACTTTAGGTTTTCATGGCTGGAAATTTTAACATATGAGAACATTTGAATGAAAATCTGAAACACTTGTTTTCTTACCATTCAAAACAGCTGTAAAATCAACTGCATAAAAATGTTACTACAAAAAATAATTACACATCTATCAGTCTTTCTGTAGAAATTGTATCTCAGGGTTGCCAATATTACAATGCAAAAGAAGATATTACAGAAGAATATCTACTAATACAAGAAGAATAAGCAATGAAATTAGGAACCAGCAAATCAAAATTTTAGTAAAACTCATAATTTTGGTAATTTTCACTTAGCATTAAAACCCCTAAGTCAAAGGCTAATAGATGTGCTTTAGGCTGCTCTACAGTGTTTCCGTTTCCCCTCTGCTGAGAACACATGGCACAGAAGCACCCTCTTGTGCCCTGCACTGAGGCTAGGCTGTGTGATTTGTTCAGTCCGTGACATGAATAGAAGGTGCATGCTGTGTCTTTATAGACAGAAACATTTAAGAGTGGTGGCGCATGTGTACTTTTCCATTTTGTTCTTTTTTGCTTTGCTTGTTGGAAAGAAATTCTGGTATAGAGGTCCAACTCAGTCATCATACAACGGACGTTTCAGACTTTGAATGTCTTAGAAATAATGTTTAATTTTAAACCATTGAGAATTTGGATTTCTTGGTGCAGTATAACCTAGCATTTTGTGACTATTTTAATGGGAGACTGAAGACTTGACTATGATAAAGTAGCATTGCAGATACAAATTTTTGTTAGCAAGGGAAAATATCAACATAAAAGAGAGAGACCAGAATGGTACCACATTCTTCCAGTGGTCAGCCTTAGAAACACCAAAGCTACGCAACCAGCTGGCCTGTCTCTATGATGCCACGCTGTGTGGCGGACGTGCTGTAAGTATCGAACTGCAGCCAAAATGCTCCCTAGAAGTGGAGTCTGATCCTTAACTTCATTTCACGTTTACACGGGGATGGAAGAATGAGTGAGCTACGTGACAGCACGGAGCCAGAAAGTGAGACCCCCTGTGAGGAAGGTGAGCTTCTCCTCTCACTGGCTCACTGAAGGAAGGTGAGTATAAGACAGGGTGAAAATATGGGCAAGACACCTGCCAGAATGACAGGAAACACAAGTAAAAACGTCGGTTATGAAGTAGATAATTAGATGAGTGATTACATATCACTAATTGCATTACCTGTGACAATCTGAGCACTTAGGAACACTAGTACTATTTTTTGCTATTATTATTTTGGGGAGAATATTGGGGGTTAGACACAGGGCCCTTGCACTGTTACATCTCTAGACGGTTTTTGAGCATTTTTTGGACTTGGTTTGATTTATTTTTTTAGTCTGAGATAAGGTCTCACTAATTTTCTAAGTTTCTATGTTGGGCTTAAACTTCTGTTCCTCCTGCCTCAGCTTCCCAAAGTGCTAGGATCACAGGCATGTGCCAACATACTTGACAAAGAACTTGTTTTTATTATTTAATATTCATTCTCATGTTTCAATTATATTTAAATATTGTGACATATAAGTTCTCATACATGACAATTATGTCTCCATATTGAACATAAGTGCATAAAATATCTAAAATTAGAGACTCTATTTGACCCTGCTATCCCCCTGTTATGTATATATACAAAAGAATTAAATGATTCAAATCACAACTGACATATCTGCACCCATGTTCATAGCAGCTCAGTTTGTGATAGCTCAGTCTTGGAAACAACCCAAATTCCCATCAGCTGGAGACTGGAAAAAGATGTTTTTTTCTATAAAATGCAGTATTACTGACCCATAAGGAATGATAAGTTTGAGTCATTTATACTCAAAATGGACGTACCTTCAGGACATACTCATAAGTGAAGTGAATATATTACAAATGTGTAAATACTGTATCTTTTCTCTGGTATGAGAAACAGAAGATATAAATGAGTTTTAGATTGTATGATAGATACTATGAAATAGAAAATATTCAAATACTAAGGGGAGGTAGGAGTATATGATGTGGGAAAATGTGATGGTAAAAAAAGGAAACAAAGCTTATGTATATATGCGGATGGGGACTGTAGAGTGGGCAGGGGAAACGGCAAAAATGAGAATTAAGACATGTCACAAACTGGTACAAATTTTCAATGTTGATTGTGATCATGATGTGTATATAAAATGTACCAATAAAATCAATAAATAAAAAATTCTAAGTTCCATGCTAGCCATGGGAAATAACATTTTTTTTTTTTTTTTGAGACAGGGTCTTGCTTTATAGTTCAGGCTGGCTCTGAGCTCACTATGTAGCACAGGCAAGCCTTGAACTCAACAATCCTCCTGCCTCTGCCTCCTGAGTGCTGGAATTACAGGCATGAGCCACCACACCCGGCACTGTGGTATGTGGTATTGATTGCTGATGGGCGGGAGTCACCACATCCAGCATTGTATGTGGTTACCGGGATCGAACTCAGGACCTTGTGCTTGTGAGGCAGGCGCTGGAACCACTGAGCTAAATCTCCGGCTCAAGAAATAACATTTTTTTAAAAATTAGGTTGCACTGTGGAGTCCAGGCTGGCCTTGAACTTGTGGTCCTGCTCTTGCCTTAGTTTCCTAAGTGCTAGAATGACAGATGTGTGCCTCCAGGCCTGGCTCAGAAAGGCCATTTTAATTTTCTGAATAGTAATAAAAAAAAAAGTGAAAGAAACTACAACAGTGTTTAAAAGAATAAAGATCAAAAAATATATCTTTCTAATTATATATATACATTAATGGTAGCTTTTAAGATTTTACAAATTAACAAATATTATTTTATATTAGATTTTCTTTCTTCACATCTCTCCTTTTTAAAATTTAATCACTGTCAGACCACTGAACTAATTACTACTTGGACATGTCAGTTGTACTGTCTGGGGTTGTTCACTGCCAAATGAAAATCAATAGAATCAGTCATCATTATCTCTTCCAAAAGATGTTGTGTACTGATTTGCTGCACCCTATGCTGTTGATTTTTGGAAGCCTTTTCATACCATCTTAGGAAACTTCCTCTCTTTCTGAAACAGTACATCTTGTCATGAAGTGCTATTTTATGAACCGGCCCCAGCCTGCCTCTTCAGTCTGAATCAAATCAGCAACACTCTGGCTCTGCTTTCCAGTTGAAAGTTTTCCTTCAGTTCTTAGAATATGCTCTTCTTTCATTTATTTTACGAAGAGTAGGAGATCTCATGGATAATATAATAAGAAATAACCATAGTTATTACACTGTGCATACCTAAAATTTAGTCATACAGATTTCTTTGCTAGTTCTTTTCCTTTTGTACTGTGATGAGAAAACTCTTGTATACACTTCAGATTAGAATTCAAATATTCCTCCAGGAAACATTTCCAGACACCTTAGAATAGATAAGACTCCCGCAGCCCTCATATCCCACTGGCCTTCAGAGTCTTAGCGAGGTTTGTGTTCACACAGGTTTTTATGATATCTATTTCCTATTGACTCTCAGCCCTATGAAGGTGGTTAATAATTCTTCTTTTGTCCACTGCCACATCCTCTGAATGAACACACTGCCAGCACTTCACATGTGCTCAGCAAAGGCTTGCCTGGTGATCGTTTGCTTGTTTTTCTTTTTTCTTTCTTTTTGTAAGCATGTGAGGTGCTATTATATACTAAGGTGCTGGGAAAAGGCCGTTTCATATGTCTTTCAATGTTATATCTCTGGACATAGAAAAGCAATCATCAGTTTTTTCTTTAATTTGAATTAATGGGGTTCAAGATATAAAAAATGTCAGAATCCTGTCAGCTACATATTTTTTGTAATTTTCCTCTTCACGCTGTGACTAGTGACTATCTGCAGACCCAATGGTTTAAATGATGACTTTAAAGAATATTTTCAGTATTAAACAGCTCTTAATCCAGAATTTTAAATTAATCACTTTGCTGTTACAACCATTGTTTGATGAAAGCAATGAGAAGAATCAACAGCATTAGATGAAGCAGGTATTTACTGGGCAATTATATATTGACTAATTCACATCGATACCTACAAAGGTTTCTTTCTGTGTACCTTGCAAAATTATATGGGAATCCAAAGGGCAAGAAGAATCAAAGTATTCCCACAAGAAATAGGAAACAATGAACTATAACATAGAGAGTCATATTTTAAAGTTATGGTGCTAAAACAGCATTATGTTTGAACACAGATGGACAAAGAGTAAGAAGAATAGAGTCAGAAGCCCCTAAAACAAATCTTTACATAGGGGAAAATTGATGATAATGCTGTTTTATTGTATAAGCAATATGAAGGATGTAATTCTCAGAAAATAAGGCAGAAAAGTAGAAACTATACCTTGAAATAGATAATAATATACTCATCAATATCATTATGGCATATTGAAACTTTACATATATAAAGAAAAATCATAAATATTTATAAGACAATATATTTATATTTTGTCTATCGGTTACATTTTAATATCCTAAAAACATTAAACATAAAGGAAAAGATTGGCATCAGGGACATAGTTCAGTGGCACTGGGCCTGCTGACAAGTGCCTGAGTTCGATTTCCAGTGACAAAATAAAATAAAAGACTGATAACCTCCATTACACTGAAATGTAGAACTAAATGTCCATTAAAAAGCAAAAGCCAAAGAAAGTGAAAACCTTATGAAAGTTATTTGGAACCCCTGTAATCAAAGAAAGGCTTGGAGCTAGAATATCTAAATTTTTTTTTTTCTGAAACAATAAGACAAGTAATTTCAGTGTTAAACACAGTCTGATTTTAAGAAGCACTTAAAAATCACGACCTACAGACAATCAAAAAGCCCAAATTGCCAATACAAATATATGGACACACAGCTTTATTCACAATTCAAGAGAGATTTAAGGCACAAGTAGGCAGCCATGACACATGCTACATTGTCAAAAATTAAAAGCTAATCCAAAACAAAATATGCATACTTCATTTACTTCAAAGCACAATTTTGATACAGGATCATAGCAAAGAGAATTATCACATGATTTAAAGATTAAGATGATCTGCAGCTATTTAATGATCAGCTATAAACACTAAGACCACCTGTTGCCCTAAGAATTCATTCCAAGTGGCTTTTGGTTATACAGATTAGGGCTCAAATTAATAAGCAGGTGTTTGCTTTGAGAAATTTCCATAAATAAATATAGCCTGACAAATAGCTTGCTATTCTGTTCAAAAGTCATTATCATATTCAAGATCTGAAATCAAGAGTACTTAAAAACATAAAAGAAGTGAAAATTAATATTTTTAAAAAGCAATAAGAGAAAATTCAGTTCAGCACCAAAGAAAGGTTTGCCATTCTTTGCATGTTTAAAACTAAATCTCATGTAAGAGTAACACTTTTGGAAAAACTGCTATGAGTAGAAGCCAGCTTGCTAGCTAAACCAATTAGAACAGACAATATAGACACTGAACAAGTCCAAGTGAGTGTGAGAGAACCACTGTGCAGGGCCCAGGCCTTCTCGTGGGATAAATTCAAAGTGCAGCTACATTAATACAGACATGACACATTGGTCTAGCTGAAGCCAGGACAAAATACCTGTCTACAAACACATCTTCAGAGAAAGATGTCAGTTATTTAGTAAAACGTGGAACAAGTCACAAGTTTGACTGATCATAGAAAGTTACTGATAGCCATTTAGATGGCCCTAAAAAGATGAACAGAAAGGAATCAGTTTCAGTGTAGAAACTGTAATCTGTTAAGGTAAGTAAAGTATCTACAAGAAAATCCAAACTCACTGTAAATTTGCCTTAGTATTAGAACTTAGCTTAATGAATATTTCAGCATTATTCTTAAAAAGCGTATTTGTTTAGATGGATTTTATTTTTCTTTTTCCATTTTAGGAATCAATCTCACATCTGTGTTATGCTAACCAGATATTCTACCATTGACATACAGACCTAGTGATGAATGGATTCTTTAGGAAAAAAAAAACCCAAAAAACTAAATGCACAAATATGCCCTGAATCTTGTTTATTTAAATTTCCCATATGATATTTTGATCAACTAGGTTTTTAAAAAATATACAGAATTTATTTTGCAGGAAAAAAAAAAAAACTTTAGGTCCTATATAATGCTACATGTTGGATCAAAAACTGTCTCCCAACTGGTACAAATTCCCAATATTGAGTGTGATCATGGTGTATATATACAATGTACCAATAAAGATTAAAAATAAACTTAAAAACTTGTCTTCCAATAGTTTTCAGGTTAAAGGATTGGCATCAGCCCTTAGTGATATTAGGAGGTAGTCAACCTTTAAGAGTTTTGGTCTCGTGCTTGCTTCGGCAGCACATATAGTAAAGAGTTTTGGTCTCTTGGTAGGTCTTCTGGTCATGGGTGGTGTTATGGTTTAGATCTGACATGTACTGCAAATGTCTCATGTATTCAAAGATGGCATTCTGGTGTGCTGTATGGATGATGAGGTACTAGACTCACCAGTGGATTACTCTATTGATGAGTTTATAGTGGGGTGTGCTGTGGGGTGGGGCCTGGTTGCAGGTGGCTCTGTGGGGAGAACTGAAATACTGTATTCACATTCTCAGTTTCTCCCTTTTCTCTCTGCTTCCTGGTTGTCATGGGTGAGCAGCTTTCCTCCACCCCATCGTGATGTTTCTCTGTTGGAGACAGGATATCATAGACTGACTCCTCTGAATATGTAAAGTTAAATAAAATTTTCTTCCTTTAAATTGTCGATGTTTGGTATTTTATCTTAATGACAGGAAATGATTAATACAAAAGGTGAGTCCTCAAAGAGGATCATGGGACCTTGGTCTTTTCCATCATATGTTCCCACTGTGATGTATTTCCTCTGCAAGATCCCAAAGTAGCAAAGCAAACTTACAGTGGACTGAAAACTGCAAATCTATGATTCAAAATAAACCTTCTTTTGTTTAAAAGCTAATGATTTCTGTCATTTTGTTACATTAACAGAAAACAGACTAACACATAGAAGCTTTAGAAAATATGACTGAATCAAAAATCTGATAATTTTAGTGAGTAGATCAATAAGAATCACATTATATATAAAATATCCATGAACATCTTTCAGACTGGTACAGGAGAAACCAAATTGGGACATGAATAAATGGTTATGCCCATGTTGGAGGACACTTCACACACACACACACACACAGACACACAGACACACACACACAATATTTACAATATCTGTATTCTTAATTCATTACATTGCTAATTATGGATTATTGGTTAAAAATCTGGATTCATGCTGAAATTGAGACAGTGTAACTATGTCAGTTATCACTTGCTCTATAAAAATGAATTAAAATGAAGTTTTTAGGTAGGCAGTGGAATGAAACATCTCAATATTGGGCTAAATACGGAAGCATTCTCATATATGTTCTAACACCAGCAAGCACATTGTTCTTTAAGAGTAAATAAAACTGGAAGAAAAGCTTGTGTACATAGGGGATAACAGTGGGATGGAAAAAATGAGAATTGAGTTGTATCATATACTGGTACAAATTCTCAATGTTAGTGTGGTTATGAAGTATATATGAAATGTGCTAATAAAATCACTTTAAAAAAGGATAGTGTGCTGTAAAACATTTTGTATTTTTAACACTGTCTCATCTGTTCATTTAAGTTTCTATTCTAAAAAAGTAGTTATTAGCTCTTTCAATTAGTGCACAGTTCAAAGAGCTCTTCACATTTGTGGAGCTTCTTAAATCAGTGATCATTTCATGTTTCTAAGGATCACCCACTTCCTTAAAAGTAGAGGGTTGTACCCAATATCAATCTGTAAAATTGAAAATGTAATAAAAAAATCTACCAATAAAGAAAAGCCCTGGTCCCGATGGCTTCATTGCTGAATTATATAAAACTTTTAAAGAAGAGTTAATGCCATTACTTCTTAAACTCTTTAATAAAATTGAAAGAGAAGCAGTACTCCCAAAATTATTCCTTGAAACAACCTTTACCTTGACTCCAAAAGCAGAGAAAGACCTAACCGAAAAAGAAAATTACAGGCCAATCTCTCTAATGAACACTGGTACAAAAATCTTCACTAAAATATTGGCAAACAGAATACAGAGAGTTATCAAGAAAATCATACACCCTGATCAAGTCATATTTATCCCAGGGATGCAAGGCTGGTTTAACATACATAAATCAATAAATGTAAAACACTGTATTAACAGACTCAAGGACAAAGCCCATATGGTTATCTCAATAGATGCAGAAAAAGCATTTGACAAAATTCAACACCCATTCATGATCAAAACCCTACAGTGAATCGGAATACATGGACTTTACCTCAAACTAATACAAGCTATTTACAAGAAACCAACAGCCAGCATCATACTAAATGGGCAACAACTGAAACCTTTCACACTGAGATCAGGAGTGAGACAAGGATGCCCGCTGTCACCACTCTTGTTCAATACAGTGCTGGAAATATTAGCCACAACAATTAGGCAAGACAAAGAAATAAAATGAAAGACATAGGTAAGGAAAGTTAAACTGTCATTATTTGCTGATGATATGATTTTTATATAAAGATCCTATAAACTCAACCAAAAGACTGCTCAACTTAATTGCCAAATTTAGTAGTGTAGCTGGATACAAGGTCAATGCTGAAAAATCAACAGCCTTTGTATACGAAACAACAGACTCACTGAAAGAGAAATTGGGGAGTCAATCCCTTTTACAATAACACCCAGAAAAATGAAATATTTAGGAACTGATCTAACAAAGAAGATGAAAAAAACTCTACTCTGAAAACTACAAGGCTCTGAAAAAGGAGATGGAAGAGGATATAAAAAAAATGAAAAGACATCTCTTGTTCCTGGATAGGGAGAATCAACATCATCAAAATACTCCCACAACTACTATACAGATTCAATGCAATTCCGATTGAAATCCCAACTACTACGATACTCCCAAAACCACTATACAGATTCAATGCAGTTATGATTGAAATCCCAACATCATACTTCACAGAGCTAGAGAAAATAATACAAAAATTCATCTGGAACCACAAGAGACCTAGAATAGCAAAAGCAAGTCTAAGCAACCAGGACATGGCAGGGGTATTACAATCTAGAATATGTAAAGAACTTAAACAAATCAGTCCCCCAAGTTTAAAGACCCTATTCAAAAATGAGCATCTGAAATGAACAGACACTTCTCAGAGGCAGAAGTAAAAGCAGCCAAGAAGTATATGAACAAATGCTCAATATTACTAGTTATTCGAGAGACATAGATGAAAACAACACTGAGATTTCATCTAACTCCACAAAGAATGACTGAACTTGTGAAATTAACCAGCAATAAATACTGGCAAGGCTGCAGGGAGAAAGGAACCCTTCACTGTTGTTGGGATTGTAGATTTGTACAACTATTGTGGAGATCATTGTGGAAATTCCTCAGAAAACTAGAATTAGAGGCCACATTTGACCCTGCTAGGAGTATACTCAAAAAAATTAAAGTAATCATATTGTAAAGACATAGGTACACCCATGTTCATAGCAGCTCAGTTTGTGATAGCCCAATCTCAGAAACTACCCAGATGCCCATCAACTGGAGACTGGACAAAGATGTTGTATTTTTTTAATAAAATGAAGTATTGCTCTGCCATAAGGAATGACAAGTTTGAGCCATTTATGTACAAATGGACACACCTTGGGGACGTACTAATAAGTGAAATAAATAGATCACAGATATGTAAATACCACATCTTTTCTCTGATATGAGAACCTGTAAATCTAAATGACTTCTGGGATGTATGATAAATTTTGTGAAATAGGAAATACTCAAAGGGAAAGTGGAAGGGAAGTAATGAGGGGAAATAAAAATATAATTTGAAAAGAAAAAGAAAGCACATGTACATAGGAGATGGGGAGTTGTGGGGTGGGTAGGGATATGGGGAAAAGTGAGTTAAGTGTATTGTGAGCTGTATATAAAATGTACCAATAAAGAATTCAATTAAAAATAATCAATTCACATTGGCAGTTTAAAGTGATATACTCAGCATAACTCTGAGTCTCAAGGTAAATATCGTGATTATGTTTAATGTCTACCAAGGGGGCAGGGAGAGATAGTTGCTTGATAAATACAGTTTATTTGTAAGCTTTCTTAAGTCAATTTAATCTCCATAAAATGCTCTGAAGTTCTGATTATAAATACAACTCACTAAACTGATTGCTATGATATTTTTCAGACTCAATTTTGCTCTTCAAATGTTATCTACCATTCCACTTCAAAGGGTTATGATGATTCAACATACCAGAATATATAACGGCCCGTTGTCAGAAATGTCTTGGAACTTTTCACATTGGCTTTTCATTTTACAAAGTACAGGATCCTAAACTTTTGAGGATAATAATGCATTTTATGATTTGTATTAGACTTGGTGGTTATCTTTGCAACAGTTACTGTCCGCCCATGAGCATAAGCCACATTTTGGGAATGAAGTGACTCAAATTTCACCAGAAAGAATGATTGTCCTACATGAATCACAGAAACCTTACTCTCTTTTCTTCAGTGATCCATTTATGGAAAGCCAGCCTAATTCAGTCACTGGAGTTATTTTTCTGCTTGCAAGCAATCGCTCAAAAATAGCCTGAAACCTATTGAGACCACTCAGAAAAAGGGTCAGTTTCACTGGAGCTTTCTAGAATTCAGCATTCTTGCTGTGTTGAGAAAATCAGAAGAGATCTCCTGTGTTGATTTAATAAAATTATGTCTAGGAATTGCTGATATTGTACTAGTAAAGTCTTCAAAATGGAGAAACACAGAGCTGAGAGTAAAACATAACTGATCTGGAGCTATAGTTCAACCACTCCTGAAGAATGTTTACTCTAATTTTTCAGGGATATGATTCGATAGAATTCCCTAATTTTTATTCAGTAAGATTGTATATGAGTTTTTATTAGTTGCAAACAAAAGCATACTATGTGGCTTTCTCTCTCCTAATTGTGAAATAAATATCTCTAAAATGTACTGTTATATTATCTGCTTTCTTAAATATCAGTAACAATACAGGCAATATTTATTTGTCTTAAAGATTTAAGAAGAAAACTATTATCTCTCATTTCTGTTTTATTTTAGAATGTAGAAATCCTACTACTTGAACTTATACTGAAAGATGTAAAGCCACTGAAATTTTAAATATACTGAAACTTGAAACCTTAATGTTGCAAAATAAAAAGGGCAGAAGCGTAGTAATGAAATTCTAATAAATGAGCCACAATAAATGTTGTTTTTCTCATTATGTCCTTTGTACACAAATTCACTTGATTTCTTATAGTTTAATTTTTTGCTTAGTTCCTAAAACTGTATTTAATGTCATAAAAGTAGTCATATTTTGTGGATATGTCCATTTTACACTAAAATACCAATCACTGTGAGCTCTTCAAAAAATCTGCCTCACCTAAATGTTGTCTTTTAGCAAATGTTGAGGCTATCAGCAAGTTAAAATTTTAATATTTTCCATATCACACTAACAAATTAAAAAAAACAAATTATAGTCAATAAAACAATAAGCAAATACCAACAATGTGCCACTTAGACTTTCTTGGAAAAAAGACATAGGGACAGATAGATAGATAGATAGATAGATAGATAGATAGATAGATAGATAGATAGATAGATACAGACAGATAGATGATAGATTTTAGAATATGATAACTGAGTTCTTACTAAATATTAAGATAGGAATGAGCAGAAAAACATTATTCTCTGAGCATACATTTTTCATTTGTGAATATGTAAAGACAGATTTTTAACATATATTTGTAATAATATTAATCTCTTTCTTGTAACTCCAAATAGGATATTTTTTGATCATCATCATATAATGGACAGAAGGAGAACTTTTATATTTTTATCACCCATGGGGCAGTGGGTACAGTCTACAGGTCACAGAATATCATCATTAAGGTGCGTTTTTGCCCATAATCTTGGCACTCAGCTGAGGCCAGGAGACTGCTGAGAGCAAGAGCAGTTTTTAAATTATTTTATTGTACAGAAAATTTGTTGCAATATTCTTTTTGAAAGAATATTTGACCTTCTTAACTTGGGTTAATCTGTTATTCATTCATTATTCTGGCTTTTGCCTATATACTTTAATGACATTTAACATAAAACACCATTGTGTGAGAATGATAGAAAAGACAGTCTCTTTCTAAAGTAAGAGAGAATTTTAAAAATATTTGATTTCAAATTCATAACATCTCTTAAATGAAAAAGACTTACATTTAAAGTGTAAAGCATTCAACTCTCACTGGAATATTATCTCATTGAATAAAGCTATTCCCTAACTAGACGGGAAAATTCCATGAAATATGTTTGTTGTCTTTAAGAAATTATTGGACTATTTATAGATGATTGCATGCAATCATGTTTTGATTCATGATTAACAGATTAATATTGTTACAAATATATGTTAAAATCAGTCTATGTACACAAACTTGAAAAGATGCATTCTTGGAGAAGAACTGACTTTATATCTGCTTCTATCTTAGTATTCAGCAATAACCCTTTTAATATACTATAGAATTGGGTAAAATGTCAGCTTTGATATTAACTTCTGTTTAAAATGAGTCCAATTTTTACAATTTCATATTGTGTGATAATTCAGCTTTGAGTAATAAAAACAAAGGAAATGAGAACTGATAGTATAAGGCTTGCCTTTTAAAACTGTAATATTTGTATAGTATAATTAAAATAATAAAACAAAATTCTCTGGGCACAAGCAAATATAGCGACAACACAAACTTCAAGTGCAATAAATGAAGATACTAGGTTAAATTGCACATATATGAAGAAATATATACCTATCATATTTCCTCTTCAAACAGTAAGGGGTTAGCTTTAATGTATCATTATTCTCTTGAGTAGCTCCAACCAACATTCTCTATTACAAAATGCAAGTAGCTTCTGCATTAAAGATACATACTTGGGACATTGTCTGGGTTAGCTCATATCATGAAAATGTAGAATGTAATTCTTGATGAAGGCATTCTGCATCTAGTGGAAATGTTAAAATTGCAAATATTTTTCAAACAGAAGCTTTAAATCTACATCTTCAGAATAACTTCAAAGGATACATGCACAGCACTGAAATATTTTTAAACTCACTTAAATAGAACATAATACATTCATGTTGACATAAATATATCAATATTAGTGATACTAAGAAGACATTCAGATTTGCTCACTCAGATTAGAAGCAATACCTAGATTTTCTTTTTTAAAAATTTGAATTCTTTATTGGTACATTTTATAAATACATCACAATTGCACTCAACACTGGGAATTTGTACCAGTATATAACTTAATTCTCATCTTTACCTTTTCTCCCATCCACCCTAAACTCCCCACCCCCTGTATACATCAACTTTCTTTCTTTTTTAACATCATATTTTTTCTTACCCTCATTAATTACCCCTACCCTTTTCCCTTTGAATATTTTCTATTTCACAATATCTATCACATATTTTAGACAGTAGGCCTTTGCATGAGAAACAACTAGTAAATACATTTTCCAATATTGTTGGCTGTCATTTTACTCTGCCAGTGGTTTCTTTTGGTGTGCAGAAGCTTTTTTCATAGGATGAGATCCGATTTGTTGATCCCTTTTGCTAGTTCTTATGCTATAGAGGTTATGTTCAGAAAGTTTTTCTGTAAGCCAGTGTCTCCAAGTGTTTTACTAACCTGTTTTCCAGCAGGTTTAGTGTTTCTGTTTTCACTTCTAGGTCTCTAAACCACTTTGATTTTAGTTTAGTACATGGTGAAAGAAATAGATCTAACTTTAGTCTTAGCAAGTTAAAGCCGAATATTTCCAGCACCATTTGTTAAAGAGGCTGTCTTTATTCCCTTGAGGATACTTGGCTCCTTTGTCAAAGATAAGGTGGCTTACTGTATCTGCAGTTACTTTTTAGTCTTCTAATCTGTTCCACTGGTCTTTGGGTCTGTTACTTGGCTAATACCATACAATTTTTGTCACAGTGTGATATAGTATAGTTTTAAGTTGGGGTCATAATATTCCTTGCCATGTCCTTGTTATGTAGAATTGCTTTTGCTATCCTAGGTCTTTCGTAGTTCCAGATGAACTTTTGGATTATTTTCTTTAAATCTGTGAAGTATGGTGTTGGGCTTTGAATCAGAATTCTGCTGAATCTGTATAGTTGTGGAAATTGTGGTAGTTCCTCATTTTGATGATGTTGGTTCTTCCGTGAACAAGAGCTGACTGTCCATTGTCTGATACCCTCTTTAATTTCCTTTCTGTCATTTTCAGAGTAGAGGTATTTCACCTCCTTTGTTAGATTGATTTCTAGATATTTTGGGGGGTTTTGATGCTATTGTGAAAGAGATTGCCTCTCCAATTTCTCTCTCAATGAGTCTGTTGTTTGTTTATACAAAGGCTATTGATTTTTGAGTGTAGACCTTGTATCCAGGTATGCCCCTAAATTTGGTGATTAAGTCCAGTAGTCTTTTGATTGAGCTTTTAGGATCTCCTATGTAGAATGTCATGTCATCAGCAATAATGACAGTTTCTTTCTTTCTTGTATTTATTCCTTTTACTTCTTTCTCTTGTCTAATTGCCATGGCCAACTGTTTCAGTACTGTATTGAAGAGGAGTGGTGATAGTGGATATCCTTGACTGTTCCTGATTTTCATGTGACAGGCTTCTGTTTTGACCATTTAGAGTGATGTTGGCTCATGGTTTCTCATAAATAGCTTTTATTACTTTGAGATAAAGTCCATCTATTCTGATATTCTGTAGGGTTTTGATCATGAATAGGTGTTGGATATTGTCAAATTTTTTTCTGCATCTATTTAGATGATCATATGGTTTTTGTCCTAGAGTCTGTTAATATAATGTATTGTGTTTATTGATTTACCTATGTTGAACCATTCTTGCATTTTTGGGATGAATTGAACTCGGTCAGGGTGTATGATCTTCCTGATGATCCTCTATATTCTGTTTGCCAATTAACAAATCCTTATTGAAGATATTTGCATCAATATTCTTTAAGGAGACACCCTCTTATTTGGTTGGGCCCTTCTCTGCTTTCAGAATCAAGGTAACAGTCGCTTCCAGGAATGAATTTGGGAGTACTGCTTCCCTTTCAATTTCATTGAAGAATATGTTAAGTACTGGGGTTAACTCTTCTTTAAAAGTTTTACAGAGCCGGGAGTGGTGGCTCACACCTGTAATCCCAGCACTCGGGAGGCAGAGACAGGAGGATTGCTGAGTTCGCGACGGCTTGCCTGGGTGAGCTCAGGGCCAGCCTGAACTACAAAGCGAGACCCTGTCTCAAAAAGAAAAAAAAAAAAAAAAAAAAAAAAAAGTTTTACAGAATTCAGCTGTATAGCCATCGGAACAAGGGAAATTTGTTGGTAGGTTTTTATTACATTTTCAACTTCAAAGATTGATGTTGGGGTGTTTAAGATTTTTATATCTTCCTTATTCAACTTTGGGAGTTCATATGTGTCTAGGAATTAATCCATTTCTTCTACATTTTCCATCTTATTCAGTACAAATGTCAAAGCAGTTGTTTATTGTCCTCTGGACTTCCACCGGATCCATGGTGATTTCCCTCTTTTCATTGCTAACAGTGTGGATTTAAACCTTTTCCTTCCTTTGTTTGATAAGGTTGGCTAACAGTCTGTCAATGTTGTTTATCCTTCTGAAGAACCAACTCTTCGATTCATTGATTTTTTTGTTACATTTTCTTAGTCTCCATTGCATTAATTTCTGTTCTGATTCTTATAATTTTCTCACTAATATGAGCTTTCGATTGACCTGTTCCTCCTTTTCTAGTAATTGAAGTTCAGGGTTAGATTGTTTATTTGAGCTAGCTCTGTTTTCCAGGTGTAGTTGTTCACTGCTATGAATTTCCCTTGTAGAACAACTTCACTGTGTTCCATAAATTTCTGCATTTTGTACTGCAGTTATCACTTAGTTGTAAAAAAATTTAATTTCTTCTGTGATCCACTGTTTTTTTGGCAGAGTGTTGTTCAATTTCCATAAGTTTGTGAGCATCTTGGAATTTCTTTTGATATTCAGCTCCAATTTCAAGGAACTATGGTTTGACAGTATACAGGAGATAATTTTAATTCCTGTGGATTTACTTAAACTTGTTCTATGAACTAGGATGTGCTCTGTTTTGGAGAATGATCCATGGGTAGCTGAGAACATGTATTCTGAGTTTGCAGGGTGAAATACTCTGTAGGCATCTAGTAAATTCATTTGTTCAAAAGTTTCATTTAGCTCAAGTATTTCCTTATTTTTTTTTTTTTTTTTGTCCAGTCAAACTGTCTACTTGTGACAGTAGGGTGTTGAAGTCTGCTACTACTATTGTATTATTGCTTATTTGGTTTTTCATATCTGTTAATATTTATATTATATAATTGTGTGCTTCAGATTTTGCTGCATAAACATTTGTAATTCTTATTTTTTTTCTCTTATATTATTCCCTGTACAAGAATATATTCTTTGTCTCTCTTTATCAGTTTGAGTTTGAAATCTATTTTATCTGCAAACAACATAGCCACTCCTGCATTTTTGCCATATCCTGTGGTGTGGAGGATTGTTTTCCATCCCTTTATTTTCAGTCTATGAGTTTCTTTCAGATTAGAAGTGTTTCCTATATGTAGTAGATTGTAGGATCTTGCTTCTTGATCCAATCTGCTAGTCTGTGTCTTTTAATTGGCCCTTTGAGTTCACTGACATTAATGGTTATGTCTGATATGAACAGACTTGGAGCTGCCATGTTTTCCTGTTCTTGGCTCTTTTATTCCTTGTTTTTGCCATTTTCTATAGTATCATATATAGACAGCATTTCTGCTTCACTGGAAGTAGCCTTTGTGTTCAGAGACTACATATACATACAATATACATATAGATATAGATGATATAGATAATATATTGAGCATTTGTAGAGTCACATGAAATGTGCTACCCACCTGGTAATATAATAAATAGTACCTTTTCCTTCAAAACCCCAAATAGCCCCTATCCCATTTAATTTTAAAGGCTTCTAAATGTAGCTGAAGGACCTCATTTAAACACAAGTTTACAGTCACCATTAGTTAGGTATCTATCATGGACAGACTTTCAGGAAGAAAATGCTAGTGAGATATATTAAATCTAAAACATATTAAGTAAATATGAAACATTAAATCTATTAGAAGTATATCATAGAACTAGAAAATGAGTCAGGTGAGGCCTTCTACAGAGATCTTCAGAACAGGAATAAATGAGGGGAAAAAAAAGAATCAAAATCCCAATCATTGGTTCAAAAGTTGCAGAGCATAAGTGGTTGATAGGGTGAGTGCAGTTCCCAATCTTGTCCTTCTTGGGAATTACACATGGACTCATTCTGTTCTGACTTTTTTCTTCCCCTGTTGCTCTTCTTTCTCTTGATGGGTACCAGGGTCACTTAATTTGAACCACCCATGATGATAAAAGTAATCTGTTTTGTCACACATAGTAACCACTGGTATGTGTAGTCACTGCACATGTGAGTTGTGGGTAATTTCACCATAGGACTGAAATTCTAACAAAATCTACATTCTTTTTTAATTTAACTCAATGTGTGACTGTGATACTCATACAGAACTCTGTTCCTATACTAAACAGTGATTTCTAGCTGCTCTTTTCTGAGCACTAAGCTCATGTGTCTATCTGCCTATTGGATGTTTTTACCTGGAGGTCTTTTGCAACTCCAGTTCTTCACAAGTATAGTGTCAAACTCATCATCTTCTTCATATCAGATCCTAATTTACCTCATAAATAATCAATAATGCCAACTTTTCTTAAGATAGAATTATTAAAATTGCCCTTGGTTCATCACTCTACTTGACATCTCATGTAGCAAAGTGCATTATTACCAACAACCTGATCTTTAAATCTCTCTGAAAAGAAGTTCATTGATATTAAGACAAGGTTAAAATGCCTTAAATTCTTTACATGTCACCTTTCTAGTGAATTCATCAAAACTTCTAATCAATATCAAAAGCTTTATTTTCCACCCGTTATCTTTTTCCCCATGGATTACAGGCCATTCTATCATGCATTTCCTTTTGTTCCTCCCACATACTGTTGTACTGTCACCTCTGTTAGCATGCCACATGAAGACGCTTTGTTTACCTTGTTTATCCCCTTGAACCAAATTCTCTGTGTTAATTATTTTATGCATTTCAAGCCTTTTCACTCCTTGCTTGCTTAGGTAGACTACTAGAAAGTTTAGATAACTAATCATGGTTTATGAGCTTAATGCTGAAGATTTAAAAACACAGAAAATTCCTAGGTTAGAGAAGAAATAAGTCTATTTCAAAACATGAATCCACAGTGCTTTTTATCTTTTTACACATTTATTAAAAGCTTAAGTAGTAAAGGTTTACATTGGTATTTAATACATGTTTAGTCTTCAGAGGAACTGTTTTGGCTTCTCTAGTAATTTCTAAAATGTTATTTTAAGGTAATTACAGAGGGTGAAAAAAAATCTTCAGTATCAGTGCAGCAAGTGTCGCCCTTCAGCAACTTTACACTGCACCAGCTGACTGTCACTGCAGCCATGATGGATTACACCTTTTGGCATCAAGATTGAAACTCATTCATTACTTTCTTAGGTTTAATGCTTTATATCAAAAAGACAAATGCCGACTCAAATCCAAACTTTGTAAAAAAGAAAAAGACTGTATGTCAACATTGAAAACCTACTTTCAAGGACTAACTCACATACTACATGTGAATATGGTTTATTTATTCTAAAATATTATTTAAACTAGTGGAAATAGTAACTATAATTATAATGATATCATTTAGATACTTTATAGATATTATAAGTAAATTTGACCAAAAGTCACACTTGAGATTTATAGTACAGGATGCAAACAGTTGGAAGAGAAAATGGATTGTATAACGTTTATTAATGTTACATGAACATATTTATTATATTGCATAATGTGAAAGAGACTGCTATGTCACTATATCAAGTATACCTTATATTGAGATAAAGAATGTATCCTCAATATTCCAATTACTTTTAGTTTTGAAAATGTATTAGTACCCATATTAGTTGCTATTATATCACTGATGATTGATATGAAATATTCATGTGAAATATTTAATATAAAATAACCATATTGATAATTTTAAAAAGTGCTTCTTTTCACAAGCAAAAGTTTATGCCTTTTTAATTGAGTTTCTTTATAATATCAGAATACTATGTAGGACAGGGGCATAATATACATGTTATATGCTCTGATAACACTGCTATAATCCTTCATGAAGTAAAATAATGGAAGAACATGAATCGTGAACTGAAGCAAGGACTCACACTGAACTACCTTCTAGGCTCCCTCCCTCCTCTATCTCTCTATCTCTCTCTCTCTTTCTATCTCCGTAACATTTTAATTGAGACAGGGTCTTGATAAATTTCTAAATTACCCGAGTGGGTTTAAACTTCTCCCTGCCTTAGGCTCACAGGATGCTGGGATTAAAGTGTGCATGCCACATCTAAGACCTTAACTCTTTGAGTAAATTTGCACTCTATTTGTGTACACTATGCCCTCAATGTTTAACAGTTTCGTTATATATCTTCATACACATGATACATATGCTACACATTTGTATATCTGTACATGTGGAATGCCTTAAAGTGAAACATTTCTGAAAATGAGCCCTATTTTTAAAGATTACAGACATTCTATTCCTTTAAATGTAATGATAGTAGGTCAATTATATACAGGAACTGCATTTCCTAATGCAGAAGGACGTTACGAGTATGTGCTTTTTTGTGTAAAAATAAAGTTATACTAGATATAACTAATAGTGAAGCTAGAACTAAAGGCATACTGTGTACTTCCTCATCACTTAATTTAATTAATATGCATTTTAGGGGCTTAAATGTTTTTGTTGATCAAAAAGTTTTCAGGCATTAAAATGAAGTCAAATGTGGTAAAATAATTCTTTGTACAGTTTTTCAGTTCTGCTATTGATAAAATAAGATTTAATACATGAAATATAATCTCTATTTTTGACCTACATCCTCAGCGTGAGGAAATAGAATTGAGATTGGATAAGTACATGGTCATAAAAATTTCCACACAACTCACTCATGCATTTAAGTGGACTTTTTTATTTAACAGGCAGAATTTTTCCACCCTCCAATGAATGGTTTGATGAAATTTGTTTACTCATCAAATTATCCAGAACATTTGTGTAAAAAATTGTGTGTGTGTGTGTATATATATATATATATATATATATATGTATATTCGTATACATACACATTCATCTATATTCATATGCTTGTGTCTTTACAAGGTATGACTAAAAATGGTGCTGAGCACAGGGCAATGAGAAACCAGGCTCAGAAAAATCTTACAGTGTTCCCTTACACACCTTATACACTGGATCTTGCCCTGGATGACTTCTGGCTCTCGCCCAAAGTTAAAATGACTAAGAAAGGCAAACATTTTAATTAATTCAGGACTGAGACAACAGTGGCAGCCCACTAAAGACATTCATGAGAAAGGACTTCAGAAAATGTCAAGAACAATGAATAAAAGTGCTTGAAGCACAGTGGGAGAACAGTGTATCTTTTAAACAATACATCATATATATATATATGTGTATTATATATATATATATATGTATATATATATATATATGAACTCTACATTTAGGACTACAGGTAAGATTTTTGAATGCTAAGGAAGTAATTGTGAGATGCTTCTATTTTATTATATCTGGATAAAATGGGCCATTTAATAGGACAGAGACACTAAAAATTAAATGAAGGAACTGGGACAAATGGAAAGGAAAACATGTTAAGTGTGTATAGTTTGGATCGAGATTTTTTGTTAGAATTTTAAGTAAAGCATAAATAAGGGCTTCTCATTTTAAATATTTAAAAGAAGAATAATTCACAAAGCTCTTAAATGTCAAAGATAGACATATATTCTACCCTTTATATTCTGAGCTCTTTCTATTTCCTCTTGTCGAGCTCAGTTCATGTTATCACACTTCTTCTTTTGAACGGAGAAAAATGGCCTTGTAAAGCTTTTCTAAGATTTAAGAATGATTAAATCTTTCAAGTAAGCATTTATAGATATGGATTATTTTAATGGTACTGAAATGCCAATACTCTGTATGAAGTCTATCCCCAAAAGGCAGATTTTTGACAGATCATATAAATAATTGGGAAATATAGAAATACATATGATAGCATGTGCTGTTATAAACCTTAAATGTGTTGCTTATAAGACTTTGTTTTCTTTGTATGGTAAACTCATGGAAGAAACATGATAAAGTCAGAATGAAAACTTAGCCGTCTCAATTCTTTCTCTAAAGTGGAGTACTTTTTATGGGTCAGAGCCTGGCACCCAGGTCAGAGGCCACCTCAGCAGTCAGGACAGAGCAGGTGTCTGCCTGTTTTCCCAAACACTGCAAAGGCCTGAGACAGATTGAGACCTTTGCCCATATGACGCAGTGGCAGAGGGGCCCTCTGCCAAGCTGGGGACAGCCCTAGGTGCCAGAGGCAGGGCTGAGAGAAGTAGACCTCTGTGGGTAGAGACAGTAGACAGCACCAAAGCCAGGGGCTCCAGGCAGAAACAGGCAAGGAAAGTCTCTGGAGGAAGAAGAGCTAAGACTGGGATCTTCTCCAGGCAATGAAGAAAGCAGAAGAGTGAGAGGCTGTCAGAGACCAGAAGAGAACTGAGGTTTAACTGGCCTCCTCTGTGAACACAAAGGAAAAAGGCTGCACTCGGGCAATTTCCTATCACAGGTTCTAGGGGAAAGTGTAAACAATGGAGGTTGTTTACCAGCATGTGTGTTAGTGGATACTGGAGAGCAGATGAATCTTGCGTTACTTTGCTTGTGTCCCTGTGTTTGGGTACACAAAGGCAAGAGGAGCCATGTGTGTGTGTGTGCATGTTTGTGATCATGGTGGGCTCTTCTGCCCACTAGGAGGCAAGAGACCTCCAGCTGCTCACGTGTTAAACTGACTTCCTGTCTCTGTCATTTACCCTCATTCGCCCCGGTTAGGGAGAACAAAGCAGCAGTTGTAGGTCCTGGGACAAGGCCGGCTAGGTGGGTTAGCTACATGTGTTGCCCCAGAGTAGGTCTGGGACCAGGCTCCCATCATGCCCCTGGCAGAAGTTATTGGAGAATTGGTGAGTTTGGCAATACTTAGGCAAATTACAGGCCTTTCTTTCCCCTAAATCAACTGAGGTGATGGGATCCAGAGACACCCGCAGCCAGGACGTGACTCAGAGGGAGACACAGCCCTCTCTGCTTCTCACAGACAGCACCTGTCTATAGGAAAGAGGCCCCTGGCTGCTCAGTCAGCCTTCAATTTAGCTGTAGCACAGAAGGAGCTGTCTGGATGCTCAGCGTTAATGCTGTGTCAAGTGTGTGGAAGTTATTTTACTTGTCTTTTACTTTGATCATTTCAGTTGTTTCCTTTCTTATTTGGCATGGGTCATACTGGTTGGGTTTCTTTATGTTTACATTTTTTTTTCATTTTTTTCCTCCTTGTTCTTGCTTTTTTAGTATTATTTTGTTGTGTTGCCTTATTATTTAAGGTTTTCCTCACTGAACTGTTTCCTCTTTTAGTGGTTCATCTCTTCAGTTTTTATTTATTTTTTATTCTCCTTGCTTCTTTCTTCCAAATTGTCTTGCCTCCTTGTGTTTTCTTTCCTCCTCTCTCTCTACCTAAAAGCATATATATAACAGGGGCCAGTGTAACTGTCTTAATGTAACCACTAATGTACTATTTCAAGGCATGTAAAGGCAATCCTTAAAAATTCTGGGTTAGAAGATCCAAATAAAACTAGTACAGTGGTACCTTGGTTCATGAAACTTAATTTATTCCATGACTCTGGAAAAATATGGCCATGCTCATGCTTGTATGAGAAAGATGACCACCTAGTGTTCATTTGTGAACTAATTGTGCCATTGTTTTTATAATATAGTAACATGTTATAATAATCTCATAGCTTCCTTCAATTTTTAAATATGTTTCCAGCCAGCTCCCAACTGGATACTTCCTACCCCTTATACAATTACTCTCTACACTCAAAAAACCCTAGAATATGAGGTCTTTGTCTAGCTATAAAAATAACTCCAACAGAACAAATACCATGTGCATATCTTAACAGACACAGTCAAAGTATTTGACAATATCCAACTTCCATTCATAATAAAAACCCTAAAGAAGATAAATATAGAAAGTCATTATCTTAATCTGATAAAGCCCATCTATGACCAGCAGATGGCCAACATCATACTAAAAGGGGAAAAGGTGAAGGCTTTCTCTCTAAAATCAGGGGCAAAAGTAATATGTTAGTTGTTATTGCTCTTCAACATAGTTCTCAAAACATTAGCCAGAGCAAATTGAAAAGAGAAACAAAAGTGTTATGAATAAGGATAAACTTAAATTATTATTTGTAAATGACATGATCCTCTACATAGAAGATCACAAAACTCCACAAAAAGACTTTTAGAATTAATAATAAATTTTGGTAGCATAATGTGATATAAAGTCAACATTCAAAAATCTATACTGTTCTTGTGCTAAGAACTAAGAAACTAACCAAGAGAGAACTTAGGGAAACAACACCTTTTACAATGGCACCAAGAAAAATTAAAGACTTCACTGTAATTTCTAACCAAGAAAGTGAAAACCCTCTACAATTAAAAATATAGCACTCTGAAAAAGGAAATTGAATGAGGCAAAACAAAAAGATCCCCTCTTCCTCAATGCATAGAACTAACAGTCAAAATGTCCACACTTCTAAAACTGTTACACAGATTTAATGCAATCCCAATCAAAATACCAATAACATTTCTATCAGAACTAGAGAAAGCAACTCTAAAATGCTTATAGAACCAGATGAGACCACAACAGTAAAACGAATAAACAACCCTCCTCCCACAAAAAGCATTACAGGTAACAAGGGCAAGGCTTGGGGAAATCACAGTCCCAGATTTCAGGTTACAGTGGACCCTTGACCTATAGACTTGATCATGTTCCAAGGGCTGGTTGAAACTACGTGAGTACAGCTAGGATCTGGGTGTTTACCAGGGCACATATTATAGATAACAAGAGGCAGAATTAGGTCCATTAACCTAATTAATCCAAGTTGTACATCTGTCAGGCTTATTGTAACTTGAGGGTCCACTATATACTACAAAGGTACAATTGTTAAAAAATACAAACAAACGAATGAAAAACACAGCATAGTACTGGAAAAATTTTTAAAAATCAGATTTGTGGATCAATGGAACAGAATGAAGGATGCAGAAACAATTCCAGGCACACCCCACTACCTTACTTTGACAAAGAAGCCAAATACTTTTCACTAGAGAAAAGAGACTAACAAATAGCACTGGAGAAACTGGCTCTGCACAAACAGAATACTGAACCTAGACACAGATCTCTTACCATGTACTACACTGAAATCAAAGCATATAAAAGCTCTACATATTAAAACAGTAAAATTTAACCTGTTGAAAGAAAAGTTAAAACTCTTCAAGATATATGTGTAGCAAGCCCTCCCAGAGACAACT
>PVIC010012749.1:0-39188 GCA_004025085.1 Thryonomys swinderianus | reverse complement strand
AAAAAAAAAAAAAAAAAAAAAAAAAAAAAAAAAAAAATTTAACTGTACAGGGCCGGAGGATTAGTTCAGTGGTTCTGGTACCTGCCTCACAAGTGCAAGGCCCTGAGTTCAATCCCCCAGAAACCACATACAATGCTGGGCGTGGAGACTCACACCCACCAACGATCAATACCACATACCACAGTGCTGGGTGTGGTGGCTCACGCCTGTAATCCCAGCACTCAGGAGGCAGAGGCAGGAGGATTGCTGAGTTCGAGGCTTGCCTAGGCTACATAGTGAGCTCAGAGCCAGCCTGAACTACAAAGCGAGACCCTGTCTCAAAAAAAAAAAAATTTAACTGTACAAAAGATTCTGTATTATGAAGTTTTGCTAGGAAGAAGCACTGCAGCAGTTACAAAGCTTCATGAACTCATGGAAGGTCCACTGATGCACATCAGTAATTCCGGCTATGTGGGACCTGAGGCAGGCGGATTCCAAGTTTGAGGCCAGCTTAGAGAATTGCTGGAGATAGTCTCTCAGAACAAAAAATAAAAAGGACTGAATACAGCTTAGTGGCTGAGGGCCTCTGAGTTTACTTCAGTGCTGGGAAAAAAGCAAAAAACAAAAAACTCATGTAAAGTAATGAGGAAAATCATCACGACATTAATACATACACGTACAATAGACATGAACAAAAGTTAGATAGAGAGCTATAAACACAATACACATGGTCCCATACAGACTCTTTTTTTTTTTTTTGCTTTTGAGACAGGGTCTCGCTTTGTAGTTCAGGCTGGCCCTGAGTTCGCTATCGTGCCCAGGCAAGCCGCCGCGAACTCAGCAATCCTCCTGTCTCTGCCTCCTGAGTGCTGGGATTACAGGCGTGAGCCACCACATCCCGCATTGTGGTATGCGGTGTTGATTGTTGGTGGGCATGTCTCCATGCCCAGCATTATATGTGGTTACCAGGGATCAAACTCAGGACCTTGCGCTTGCTAGGCAGGCGCCGGAAGCACTGAGCTAACCCTCCGACCCCAGACTCTTAACAAATGTGTTGAGTATGTTTTTTTTTTCAGTACCAAGGAGTGAACTCATGATCTTGCGCTTGCATGCAGGCTCAGTGCCACAGGGATAAACCCTGGTCCACCCATATGTGTTGAAAAAGCCAATGCAAAGGAGTTTACTTAGTGACCAAATGAGGAAATAAACAACCTCCTTAGTCATCTGGACTGGAACACTTGAAGTACCTATGACTGCTCACTTCCCCTCCCCCGCCAGTGGTCCAAGAGTATTCACATGACAGCATGGCAACCTAGAGAGGCTTCTGGAATGTTCTGTGCAGTCTGGCCAGGGACATGGATTTGAAGGCAGTGTCTCCAGACACTGGTCTGTCTTCCAGCAGAGGACAGCAGATCCCCATATACTGGGTGGTGGAGTAGGGTCACCCCACTGACCCACTGTAGCATGTGGCAGCTTCACACTGCCCATACCACTGGCGATGGCAGGTCAGGAGGTTCTTGAATACAAGCCTTCAGCACAAAGTACAGGCATGGGATCCTGCATTATGAAGTGACACCTTGTCTAGGAAGGAGGAGCCACACAGTGACTGACAAAAGGCAGAGAAGGACCAAAGCCTCCTCTCCTGTCACCCCAAGGTCCCCCAGGAGCTGGGCCACTGTGCAGTGTTCCTCTTCCTGTGGCGCCTAAATGTAGACAGGCTCACTACTACCTTAGTGAACCACCTGTTCCTTGTTTTCCAAGGGAACCTAAACTCAAAAGCCTGTTTTGTGTCACTCATCACATGCCTCACTCTCTTAGGTCAGCCACTTCTGCACAGGAAGTGGTGCTGGACAGGGTGGCCACTGCACTCCATCTCCACAGCTTGCCTCTAGGCTACCGGGGAAGGAACCCTATGATCACTTATGATTGAAACAACTACTTACTACAACCATTTTCAGAGGAACTAAAGGGGAAGGACAAGCCAGGAGTAGTAGTACACACCTGTAACTCCATCTACGCTGGGGGCTGAGGCAGAAGGACTGCAATTTTAAGGCCAGTCTGGATAATTTAAGGACACTTTGTCTCAAATTAAGAATATAAAAGAGAAAAGGTTGGGAAGTAGCTCACTGCTCCCTGGGTTCAGTCCCACTATGAAGAAAACAAACAGACTCAAGCACAAATAGCAGCACTACCTATTGTTTTTAGCAACATAAACTCACAGAAGGGTTGAAGAAACAAAAATTGTTTAGAGGGCCACCCCAAATGAAACTACTGTGTAAGGCCTGTACTATATTAGTTAAGGCCCCCACAGCCTCAATAAAGGTAGGATGTGGGGCTAGGGGAGTGTCAGGAGGGTGTGGAGCTCACTCCTGGTGCACCTGGTTGTCCGGTGATGGTGTGGTCTGGAGGGTCTCCACCCCCTATCTCTGACCTGTGCCTGCTTCCCTTCCCCAAGAACTAAGCAGCTGTGCTAGACCACACCCTTCTGCCTCCAAGTCGCTGCCCTGGAGCCAGCAGGGACTGAGCCCTCAAACCAGAAAGCCTCTCTTCCTCTCACTGTGGGTGTGGGTGTCAGGATTGTGTCTGGTGGCCACAACAGGAAAACTGACTAATACAGGCTGTAGTACCACCACAGGCCTCAAGAGCCCCAGAACTGGCTGCTGAGGACCTAGAAGCTTGAGAAGGCAGCAAATGCTCAGGGAAAGAGGGCCCTTTGAACTTTGCCACCCAACAGTTTAAAATAACTTATTAAGGAAAACATGTTAGCCCCAGGTGTAACAAATGAATGTTTTGAAAAGCACTCCCTCAAGAACTAGGAAAAATGAGTAAGTTTTGGACGAAAACAGTGTGGAGGTACAAAACAAAAGCAAAGTAATTCCCTATGAGTGTCCAAACTGAAAGCAACCCCACCGCTGGGGCGGGGCACTGGGCGGGAAGGAGGATGCCAGGGCCTCAGACTGTCACGGGCACTCCATTTCCATAGCTGACAAAAACACAGCCCAGACCAGGCCTGGTCACATCTGGGCCACGGTGGTGGGGCCTGAAGAAGGCAACTACTGACGCATGTTTGAAGTCTGGCAGGGACTAGTCCCGCCGAGTTAAAATGGGGACTTCAGACAATGTTACACTTGCCACCAACTTTTACAGGCCCCAGGACCCACCTGCGTGCTTAAACCACCAGGGAAGCAGGGCTTTTGGGTACCAAGTCCCCCAAACTGTGTCCACTGACAACCCCACCACATCCAGTTCCCAGCAGCTAGGGAGCGAGGATGGCCAGTGGACTCCATGCCTACAGTGTCCCTACAACCGACCCCAGTTTACCCCAAGCCTGTCTTCTAACCAAGCGGCGCTGCCCCACGCTCGTCTCCGGACCAGCTCGTGCTATGCCCTGACCGGACCCCAGGCCGACTCGAGCCTCTCCCCAGATTGGCCCCATACTTGTGTCCGGCCCGCCCTGGCCGGTGCCCATCCCTGGCCTGCTGCTCCCGGCCCTGCCCGGCCCACTCTGGCGACAGGCAGTGGCATCTCTGCAGGTGGGCAGGGCCGCCGGGCGGGCCTGACGTTGCAGACGTGGGCTCCGCGCACTCACCGCTCGCCGCCGTACCAGGGCGTCTACATGCCGGGCCGAGCCCGCGGCCCGTCGCTACCTGGGCCCCGGCGTCTCTGCCGCCTGCCGCCCCATGGTCAACTGAACAGGCGCCGGCGCCGCCGAGCAGCTCGGCCCCGCGCCGGCTGCGCAGGCGCCGCCTTCACGCATGCGCGCTGGCGTCGCGCACGTGGGCTGCGCAACGCGTTAGGCTCGGCGAACTGAGAGCCGGGACCCGGCGGGTGTCGGCTTGGTCGAGAGAGGCGGCGCGACGCGGCCGGGGCCCTGCACGGCCTGCGACCTCGGGTCTGCACACGTGGCGTGAGGAGTGCGGCTCTCCGCTAGGACCCGGGCCAGCAACCCGCGAGGCATCCTCGCGGGCGGCCCGCACTCGGCTCCCGTCCTCCGTGTGCGCCTCCGCGGGCCGTTCGACCCGCTGCTCCCTAGAGTGCCAGTCTCAGTCCCCAGATGTTCCGCTTCTTAACGTGGCGCCCCTGGAGCTGGCGTTCAGCGTTTCCTGGCTAGAGCCCGCCAGGGCGTTCCTCAACGCTTACCTGCCGCAGCCAGCCCTTTTCCTAGAAGGAACGGCACCGTCCCTGGGCCACTCCGCAGTGGGGCCCTAAGGGGAACTGGAAAGGGTGTTAAAATCGGTAACTTCCCCGTTGGGTTGTTTTGTAAACAGCTGTTTCCCGAAAGGGAAGTAAACCAGAGGTGGTGATACCAGGCCTTTCATTCCACTGCTCTGGGAGGCTGAGGCAGGAAAATCAAAAGTTGAGAGTCCTGGGCCGGAGGGTTAGCTCAGTGGTTCCGGCGCCTGCCTCGCAAGCGTAAGGACCTGAGTTCGATCCCCGGTTACCACATATAATGCTGGGTGTGGTGGCTCACGCCTGTAATCCCAGCACTCGGGAGGCAGAGACAGGAGGATTGCTGAGTTCGCGGCAGCTTGCCTGGGCACTATAGTGAGCTCAGGGCCAGCCTGAACTACAAAGCAAGACCCTGTCTCCAAAAAAAAAGAAACAAAGAAAAAAAAAAAAAAGTTGAGAGTCCAGGGGCCGGAGGGTTAGCTCAGTGGTTCTGGCGGCTGCCTTGCAAGCGCAAGGCCCTGAGTTCGATCCCCAGTAACAATGTTGGGCGTGGAGACTCACACCAACCAACAATCAATACTACATACCACAGGGCGGGGCATGGTAGCTCACGCCTGTAAACCCAGCACTCGGGAGGCAGAGACAGGAGGATTGCTGAGTTCGAAGCTTGCCTAGGCTACATAGTGAGCTCAGAGCCAGCCTGAACTACAAAGCCAGACCCTGTCTCAAAAAAAAAGTTGAGAGTCCAGCGGGGTGTGGTGGCTCAAACCTGTAATCCCAGCACTCGGGAGGCAAAGGCAGGAGGATTGCTGAATGCAAGGCTTGCCTGAGTTACATAGTGAGACCCTGTCTCAAAAAAAAAAAAAAAAAAAAAAAAAAGTTGGGAATCCACCTGCGCAAGTCTCAAAATGTATTTTTAATATCAGAGATGGAACTCAGGACCTTTTGCTTGCCAGGTAGGTGCGCTGCCACCGAGGTACATCCCTGGGTCCTAAAAAATACTGTTAAAAGGGAGGGGATGTAGCTCAGTGGGAAGGCCTTGGGTTCAATCCCCAGTACCACAAAGTGACCTCTAGCCATGCGCAGATTTGAGCTCTTGTTTGGGTATAATTATTAGCATAATGATGCTGGATCTACAGACTACTACATACTAAGCGTTGGCCTGGGTCTCCAGAGAAAATAGCTTGGGCGTGGCGGCACCTACCTGTCATCCGTTCGAGGTCACACAGCCCTTACCAGGTGCTCCCTTTGAAGGGAGTTTAGGAGGCCCAGGTCAGCAGGGAGATTTTGTGTGCCTGGCCCAGCAGCTGCACAGGCTCTTCCCCATTGTGGCCTAGGAAACAGCGCTGTGGTTCTTCAGCTGACTTGGTTGTGCAATTGGTCCACGGTCGCAAGAGACCCCAAACTCGGGCCAAACCACGCACACCCTGGATTTGACCAATGACAGTACTCAAGGCCTTGTCACAGTCCCAGAGGACTGCCAGGGGTGTTTCTCCAGGCTGAGTTCAGCGGGAGGGGAGGAACAGCCCCAGGCCAAAGACCGCCTCCAGTGAAGGAGGAGGGGCCCCAAGGCCGTTTCCTAGGGAAGGACCTTCAGCCTTGGGCAGGGCAGGGTCCGGAAGGGCGAGGCCACAGGGGTGATAAAGCTTCTGCACTTTCCCCAGCGGAGAGCTCTGGCCTCAGTTCTGGGTAATTTAGCGTTATTTGAGGTTTTTTTGTTTTTTTTGAGACAGGGTCTCACTTTGTAGTTCAGACAAGCCTCGAACTCACTATGTAGTCTAGACAAGCCTCGAACTCAGCAATCCTACTGCCTCTGCCTCCCGAGTGCTGGGATTACAGGCGTGAGCCACCACCCCTGGCACTGTGGTATGTGGTATTGATTGCTGGTGGGTGTGAGTCACCATGCCCAACATTGTATGTGGTTATTGGGGATCGAACTCAGGACCTCGCGCTTGTGAGGCAGGCGCTGGAACCACTGAGCTAACTCTCCGGCCCGTTATTTGGGTTTCTTAAAGATGGCCCCCCTCATGGAGCCAGAGATTTAGCACAGTGGTTTCGGCTCCTAGCAAGCGCATTTTCCTAGCAAGCACAAGGTCCTGAGTTTGATACTGGCAACCACATACCACAGTGCCGGGTGTGGTGACTCACACGTGTAATCTCAGCACTCGGGAGGCAGAGGCAGGAGGATTACTGAGTTTGAGGTTTGCCTGGGCAACATAGCTCAGGGCCAGCCTGAACCACAAGGTGAGACCCTGTCTTTAAAAGAAAAAAATAAAAGGATGCCCCTCAAGGCTGGGTGTTGTGGGGGAAACCTGAAATCCCAGCTATTTAGGAGGGTGTGGTGGGAGTCAGAAGCCAGTTTAGGCAGTTTAATGACACTTTTAGGACAAGTGTTAGACCACTTGCCCAGCTCGCGGGAGAGCCTGTATTTAACCCTCACTATTGTCAAAGGCCTTTATGTTTACCCTTCAGATTCAAAGCCTGGGCTCCCTTTTTTGAGAGTTGAATGGCAGAAGCCAGGGGTACAAGGAGAGATAAGAGGAAGAAGCAGGGAGACAGATTATCACTGCTGAAGAGGGATGGTGCTCCGCAAAGCTGGGCTGTGTTGCTGATACCCCAGCTGGGGGCAGGGGCAGAGGTGCACTTCCTGGGGCTGCACCTTCTCCAGGTAGGGGTCAAGGTCTGTTGGGAAGGAAGCTGGCTTCAGCTGGCCTGCCTGCATGAACAGGGTGAATGCCAGCACTTAGTACCCACAAGAGTAAGTTGTCAGGGAGGATGGAAGCTTCCTGTGGGGGTGGCATGTGCCCTAGTTCTTCCCAAGGCCACCTAGTCCACCCCTTGGCCTCTGGCCTCCAGCTGGCACCTGTGGTATGGGAGCACAAGGCAGACCTATGCAGCACTACCTGTGCCTGCCACTTGTCTCCTGCTGGCTTCCGGAATGCCAGGTGCACACAGCTCAGCAGGGAGGACAGCCTGCCAGTGTTCACCTTTTGGTGGGACAGGCAAATGTAGAAGGGGCTGTGGAGGGGAGACCATTTTGACCAGGAACAGGTGCAGAACCCTGTGTTCTCATATCCCAGAGGCAGGGCTGGGGGCAGGTACCCCAGGACAGCCACTGGCCCAGTCGTCCTTAGGGAGAGAGCAGAGTAGTCTGGACAAGGAGTGGCAGGGTGGGGCATGGCAGTGGAAGTGGACAATAGTGGGTGAGTGGGGGCGTGGACCAGGACGGTCCCGGCCCACCATCTGCTCCAGCAATCAGGTGCAGCTGGCAGTTGTCCCAGTCCTGACCTGTGTGCTCTGCTACATGGGTCCCTATGAGGAAGAGACTGGACAGGGAGTGAAGCAGGACAGATGAAAGGCCATGGGCTGCTGGCCACGGGGAAGAGGCCATCTGGAGGCAGTGACATGGGCACTCAGTGGCTGTGTGCACCTGACAGGCATGCCTGATGACCGAACAACAGAGGGGCAGGGTGGGTGCCAGCTAGAGGGTTGCCCCAGGACAGCAGGTGGTAGAGGGTGTGGCTCCTACCTATATAGGTTAACACCCTCTGTGCAGATGTGGGCTGTACCTGCAGGCAGAAACGCCATTGAGTGGAATTACCCTTTCTTTTCCACACTGCACCAGCTTTTAGAAGCAGGTCTGATAAAAGTGGGATAGTGGCCTTGAGAGGCCATAAGCTTCTGGGTCTTCTTGGGCAAGGGTAAGGAGTAGGGGTGATGGGCCAACCAGTTGAGGCTCCTCCCTTCTTGCAGTCTGAGAAGGGCCTTGGGTGTCACACTGCCCATAGGCCTGTGTTTCTGTCTATTGAGAGGAAGTTTCTGGAGAAGCAGGGGGAAGGTGAGGCCAGGCACAGCCTCCAGTCCCCGCTGCCAGCTACTCCCCCACAGCGACCTGAAGCAGCCCACGGGAACTCAGCTGGAAGTGTCAGATGGGTCACCTATGCACGGGGGTCTCAGAGCCATTCCCCCCCAGTGCTGCTTTGCTGGGAAGGAAAAGCAGTCATTCTTCATGGATCTTCTTATAAAAAGCAGCAAGATCTGGTTATGAAAATTACAAAGTTACTTTTTTTTTTTTTTTTTTTTTGTGAGACAGGGTCTCGCTTTGTAGTTCAGACTGGCCCTCAGCTCACTATGTAGCCCAGGCAAGCCACCGCGAACTCAGCAATCCTCCTGTCTCTGCCTCCTGAATGCTGGGATTAAAGACGGTGAGCCACCACGCCTGGCACTGTGGTATGTGGTATTGATTGCTGGTGGGCGTGAGTCACCACACCCAGCATTCTATGTGGTTACTGGGATTGAACTCAGGACCTTGCGCTTGCGAGGCAGGCACTGGAACCACTGAGCTAAATCTCCGGCCCCCAAAGTTACTTTTTGTAATCTTTTTTTTTTTTTTTTTCTTTTTGAGATAGGGTCTCGCTTTGTAGTTCAGGCTGGCCCTGAGCTCACTATGGAGCCCAGGGAAGCCTTGAACTCAGCAATCCTCCTGTCTCTGCCTCCCGAGTGCTGGGATTACAGGCGTGAGCCACCAACTTTTTGTAATCTTAACACATTATTTATGGTTTTAAAAAACCTTTAAGCCTAGAAAGCATTCAATTGTTGGAGCGTGGCACACAGCCCAGGACTCCATCTCCCATGCTGTGTCAACAGGTGCTTCTCTTACTCAGACTGAGGGAGGGCCTCTGGAAGTATCTGGCAGGACTACTAGGAGGGCAATCAGCAGGTGGAAGCTGCAAAGAAATGGGGGAGGGGCAGGGGTGGTAGGTGGGGCCCTCCTGAAAACCTGAGGCTCCTTGCAGCTGGCTCTGCTGGGTCCTCCCTGGTGCTGGGCTCGTGGCAGCCAGATGTCAGTGGGGTCAGTGAGTCACCTCTGGACACTGAATGGACCTCAAGGAACCACCACACCAGAGTCCCTCATGTCAAACTGCTTTATTACATCTTAAATAACAGTACAGTTTAATATAGGGTCTATCTTGCATCCAGCCTCCTTGCAGTACACTGACTTTAAAATTAAATACAAAAGGTGAGAAGGGTGAAGGTGCAGAGAGCTCTACAGAGTTATATGATAAAGAGAAGGGGCTTCATTGTGTTCTCGTTGCCAGATCCAGGCCTACTGCACGGTCACAGCACAGTTTGTACAGGATGTGTGGGGACGGGATGGCAAAGCCACTACTGCTGCTATGAGGGGGTGCAGGAACAAGGGGGAGGGGCCCAGAGACACTCCTGTCCAATCGCTGCTGCTGAACCAGGGAGGCCATTGCGGGTGGGCGGGCAGCTGGGTGAGAAAGGGCCAGGCAACAGGTCAGGCGCTCCTTCCCTCCGCCCTCTGCCTCTCCTTAGAACCCAACAGCAGCAGTTCGCAACAGGACTGGTTTTTTTGTTGTTTTTTAAAGAAGTAAAGAAAACAGTGACTCATCCTGCTACTCAAGCATGTAGAGCACTCGCTGCTTCTGATATGTGTGCAGAGTAGCAACAGAAGTGGACAGGGCTGCCACGGTTACAACTTTGAGGTTATTTCTTAAAAGAAAAAAAACATATAAGGACTGAGTCCTATATGCACTTTTGAGCATTTCTACAGCATGCGATTCTAAGAGTAAACCCACCCAATATGGCAAACAATCAAATTTTTAAAATTTAACTTAGAAAGTCTGAGATAATCATTTTCAAAACATTGATTTGTACATTGTTTCATACACAAATAACCAACTGACTTTCCGAGCACAGGACAGGCATCTCTCGAGCAGGCTCCTGACTATGAGGGCAGGGTGGGTAGCACTGGGCTAAAGGCCCCCTCCGACTCCATAGGAACCCAAAGCGAGAGGAGACAGAACTGGACATGGGGCAGGAGGGCAGGGAGGGGCCAAGCCTGAGTACACTGCTAGGCACAGAGGAAGGGCTCTGACCACACTCATGACCATTGCAGCATGTGCTCAGCTGCTCTGCTTCTTGGCCTTTCGCTTCCACTACACTATGTGCCAACACTCACCTGCGACACAAGACAAGAGTAAAACGCTAGGGACCAGATTGTGTCCCTGTTGCGTCAGAGACCTGCCCCCAGCAATGGTTCTCTTCCCCTTTGGGACAGAGAGGAATATATTTTAAAAAGGAAATGTGAATGCTTCCAAAATCTTGCTACAAACACAACTGGAAATTTAGAAATGATTACAAGATAAAGTCATCAACTTGTTTTGCATGAATGCCACAAAATAGGGTCCCTGTCTACTCTTCAGTGAGCTAGTGGAGAGGCATGTCTGTCTCACAATTACACTCAGGTTTACCTTCTGGTTAACATTTTTATTGTAGTTTTTCCTTTTAAAATTCATCCAAGACAAAAAAAGAAAACAAAGACAATGGCCCCGGAAGGAATGCACAATTTGTTTTAGTTTACAGCACAGAGATCCTTCTCTTAATGGGAATTGTGCTCTTGGTTTCAGCAATAAGTGAAGGAGAAAAGATCTTGCCCTTTGAAGTTCTGAGGGGTGTGGGTGTCCACGTTAGTACGGGTGGATAAGATATGCTATCACTGTAGCGCTTCAAGGTTGGAATGGTCTTCCAGTCACTGTGGCGTCCACCTGCTGCTGGGAACACAGTGTGGGTCAATGCACACAGACACCTGGACACCTGAGCACAGCCCAGCCAGCCACCGCCTGCTCACCACCTCTCAGCATGCACAACCAAGGGGCTACTGCATTCCACCACAATGGTGCCACACCTAAGTTAACCTAAAGACCGTGCACAGGAAGTGCACACAGCGCTGCTGGGTAGGGCAATGGGCAGCTCCATTACCTACTGATGTTAGTTCCAGATCTTGAGGAAGCTGTCCCAGGACCCTGTCGCCACAGCCATGCCGTCGTCAGTCACCCCCAGGCAGCTGACGCGGTTGTCATGTCCAGCCAAGACACCTGGGAGCAAAGACTGCAATCACTGGGAGCCCAGGCACAGCCTGCTGTGAGGATGGCAGGTGGCCGACCTGTGATTGAGCGGGACCCACACTCAGCCTCAGGATAAATCCCAGTGATACTTAGGAGCAGGCCAATGCCAAAAGGAGGGAGAAAGCTCTGTGGAAGTGGGAATTACAAGAGCCCAGTCCTGCTAGGGGCTCAGTGCTCTCTAAAGACAATGTGGATGCCACAGCAGGAGGTACAGACACACTCCAGGGTGATGAGAAACATGCACCCATGCACGACACACTAACCCAGAGCTGCTCACATTGACAATCACGTTTTAGAAAGCTTACATAAATAATGGAGTAAAATCCATGGCCCAAAGGCTCCATCTCAAGCTAGGCACATGAATATGTGGATGGGGCCGCCTCTCACTCATTTGTGATATCGAGAGCCCAATAAAACCCAGCACACCAGGCTGGGGTGGCTGCTGAAACCACAGGGGCTGTCCGTTACCCCAGGGCCAGGTGGGCCTCCTGCCCATACCCCAACAGTCGTGTCATGAACAGCATACCAGGAAGGACACCCCACTTTTTCTGAACCATCCGGCACCTGTGTCCCTGCTAAACACAGGGGCGGGGAGGCCAGGGTCAGCTGCCACCATCCTCAATGACTCAACTCCTTGTAAAGGACTGGGCCCTGTAAGGCCCACAGGACTCCAAGTCATACTCCCCTCCTTCATCTTGGCAAACACTGAGATTCACTAGAGGTGTCACCCTCACTGCCCAACAGGCCTCCTACTCTGCAGAGGCCCGTCTGAACAGCAGAGCTTCGGTTCTGCCTGCCTTAGGGAGCACAGACCCCAAACTTCCCAGATGGAGCCCAGGGCTCTGCTTCCTGCCTTGCAGGCAAGGGCTTTTTGTCCTTTCTAGTCTCAGTACCCTGACTGGGCTACAGTCTGTGAATAGAAGTTTGTCCTTCCATCTATCGTGTCAGCTGAGCTGACACAAACTTCTGCATTTCAGCCCATGGGTATCCTGTCCACCCTTGGTGCAGTGAGGGCCTGCCACCTACCTGCCCTATCAGCTTTAAGGGCGTCCCACACGTTGCAGTTGAAGTCGTCGTACCCAGCGAGGAGGAGGCGCCCACTCTTGGAGAAGGAGACGGAGGTGATCCCGCATATGATGTTGTCGTGGGAGTAGGTCATAAGCTCCTGGTCTGCACGAAGGTCAAAGAGCCTGCAGGTAGCGTCATCTGAGCCAGTAGCAAAGGCATTGCCATTTGGAAAGAACTGGAAAGAAGGTGAACAAGACCAAATGTGAATCTAGAAAGACATATGCTCAGTCAGAAACAATGGAATATAGCTGCTGAGGACAAAGCCAGAAAAGAAATAGGGCTGGGCCCTGGCAAGGGCAGGGGCTCTCGGTTGTAAAATAAACCCTTAGGCCAGGCAGGTTTAGTTTAGTGGACCACTGCAAAGGCCCTGTCCTCTTTCTAGCTACTGGCCCTTGGACTGATTCCTGGAGGAAGGAGCAAGGACCTCTCCTGGCTGCCACACACACCCCAACAGCCCAAACACCACTCCATGGTGAGGAAGCCAGAAAGAAGTACAGGCTAGCCGGGCGTGGTGGCTCATGCCTATAATCCCAGCACTCAGGAGGCAGAGACAGGAGGATTGCTGAGTTCGAGGCTTGCCTGGGCCACATAGTGAGCTCAGGGCCAGCCTGAACTACAAAGCGAAGACTCTGTCTCAAAAAAAAAAAAAAAAAAAAAAAAAAAAAAAAAAAAAAGTACAGGCTCCATGGTGCGCCTACCCAGAAGAGCACATGCTATGAATGTAGGAGACTAACGAATGGGCATTTGGTGGGCCTGGCAGCCGGTAGCCACCTCAGCACTGGAGACTCAACCAGCATGGTCAGATCAGGCCAGAGCCAGGTCTTCCTTGGGATACTTTTTTTTTTTTTTTGCTTTTTGGAGACAGGGTCTTGCTTTGTAGTTCAGGCTGGCCCTGAGCTCACTATGGTGCCCAGGCAAGCCGCCGCAAACTCAGCAATCCTCCTGTCTCTGCCTCCCGAGTGCTGGGATTACAGGCGTGAGCCACCAAGCCCAGCATTATATGTGGTAACCGGGGATCGAACTCAGGACCTTACGCTTGCGAGGCAGGCGCCGGAACCACTGAGCTAACCCTCCGGCCCTTCCCTGGGATACTTTATCGAGCCACCTATGACTCTGTATCTGTATGGGTAGAACAAACCCAGGAAACAGTTCAAACTCACGCAGATGGCGTTGATATCGGACTCATGGCCAGTGAAGGTCTGCCGGCACATGCCTTCTCGAACATCCCAGAGCTTGGCCGAGGCATCACAAGCACCAGAGACAAATAGTCTGGTGTCGGGAGCCAGAGACAGGCTCATGACGTCCCCAGTGTGTCCAGTGAACGTGGTTGTCTGCTGGCCAGTCTCAATGTCCCACAATGCACTGGAGCAGAGCAGAGCAAATGAACAGAGACATGAGCATCACAGCCCAGACACCAGCCTTTGGGCTGTCCAGGGCTGCAGAAGACCTCCATGTTTGTATGCAAGGAAGGTTACATTTCATAATACAATGCTGTTTAGAGGAGCAGCAAAGCAAAGAGAATAAACACCACAGATGTGAACAAAGCCTGGGCATAAGTGGCGGTGGCCTCTACAGGCTTGTGCCAGCAAATGGGGCCCACATCCCTTCTACACAGAGAAATTCAGGGCTGGTGCCACACCTAGCTTACAGGAGTGGAACAGTCCTCATAGTAGGCAGCAGGAAATCCTGGTGAAGGCTGAGAAAGAGCCCTCTGCTCTACCTGTGTAGGGCCCCTGGTACCCAGAGGTTACATCAGGCAAACACTCTGAAACCTATTGCCCTTTCTGGTATGTTGTCACACACCAGAACAGAGGTGGTCTGCACAGCCACACATGGCATCCATGCACTCCTGTGCAATGTGTGGAAGGTGAGATACCAACAGTACCCGCACAGAGCAGGAGCTGGATTTGAAGGCCAGAAATACTGCTGCTTCTCAGCTGCTCTCCAGAGAGTGGCACCTATGTCAGTCCCACAAGAGAGCTGGCCAACCTGGCAAAGCAAATCTTGGCAGACAGTATTAACACACTGCCCATGGAGTCTTATCTCAGGAGCCTGAGAGGCCTCAGAAGGAAGTGGGAGCACAAGAGGGAAGCTTCCCGGTATAGAGGCTGGATGCGGACAGCCTGCACACTGACACTGTGATGGCCCAAGTCTCAGTGACTCCCGCCCTTCATCAGACATGGACCATGGCATCTAAGTGCCACAGCCCTGCCAGCTATGGAGTCCTTGGCCCCCAGCCAGGCCTATGAAGACCAGAAGAGACTGCAAGGACAATTAGTTTAAGCAACATCCCTAAAATCACTACTGGGTCATTTAATTTCTGGCACTTGAAAACATTCTAGAGCTACGTGGGCTTCCACCTCCAGTGAAGGTGAAAACACCAAGATCAAATCTGGTGTGGCTCACTGCACTGTGACACCTACTGTTTACATTCTGCTAAAGGTCTGGAGTAAGATAGTGCCACAGAGGGCTTAGCTGGGTAAAATGCACTGAAGGAAACAAAGAAAAGGAGGACTACATGCATATTTCTTTTTTTTGAGACAGGGTCTCACTTTGTAATTCAGGCTGGCCTTGAGCTCACTATGTAGCCCAGGCAAGCCTGGAACATAGCAATCCTCCTGTCTCTGCCTCCCAAGTGTTGGGATTACAGGTGTGAGCCACCACGCCCAGCATTGTATGTGGTTACCAGGATCGGACTCAGGACCTTGTGCTTGCGAGGCAGGTGCCAGAACCACTGAGCTAAATCTCCAGCCCCCTGCATGCACAATTCTAATTATTCTTAGCCCAGTTCAAAACTAAACTTTGTAAATCCGCCAGCAGTACAAGGAACTCACGCATGGCTCTTTGGTGTTTCATTCAGAACCATGCTCCCTCCATATGGAGACCTCCCCAGGTGTCATGGCTGGTCTCGGGCAGGTCCACACTCACCATGTGGTGTCTCCAGAGCTGGTAACGATCTGATTGTCGTCCAAGAATCGGCAGCAGGACAGGTAACCTGGTGGAGGACAGACTCTAGTAAGGACTGAACCAATAAACCTGATCCTGTCAGCAACTTGGTTTTTTTTTTTTGCACTGAGGACTCTGCTTGGGACTGTACTTGTGAAAACCCCAGCCCTTGCTGGCACCTTGTAAACATAAACAGTAGTATTTGGTGTGTGATGAGCATGGCTGGGGATCCACATCTGATCAGGACAGGCTCTGCTCTGCCTGTGGGCACTGAAGCATGAATACAACCAAAATGTTGACAACAGCACAGTGCCCATGGAATACTTTGAGCTTTCACCTGAATGTTCAGCAACAGAAGATCCAGGTGCCACACAGCCTTACTGTGTCAGAGCTCACGATTGTGGGGACAGAATGACAGGAACTCAAGAGCAGTACAGCAAGGATGGAGGGTCAGCTCACAGTACCCTGAGGACACTCCAGGGCCCAGTCAGAGGCAAGTGGAGAGGCCCCAAGAAAAGGGATGAGGGTGGAGAGGGCTTGCAGGCTACAGAAAAATGAACAGCGCAGACACAGAAAGAAGGCAGAACCACTACATGGCAGTGATGCCAGGGACTCCAGGGTACAGCTATTTGTGTGCTCCTGGCCCACCCCTAGAAAGGAGGCAAGACAAGGTGGGCTGCTAAGTGGTACACACAGGGCACAGGTGGCTCCATCCTCCATAGCTTTAGGGACAGGAAAAGCAAAACATCAATTTTGCCTCTCTGTGCTTTATGGTTTTGCATTAACAAAGCTGTTTTCTATTGCTTCACCCTTGTGTTCAAACTTAAGTGACCATGAAGTCAGCAGACTCATCCCAGCTCTGGACTGCATAGAACAGAGTTCAGGGTCCTCAAACCTAGAACTGCCCAAGGCTGGTGCCAGGCTGACTCTGACCTGGCCCCGGAGGGTGAGAATGATCTTGGCAATTCTGAGAAGATCCTTGTCCAGCTCTGGGACATTTTTTTTTTTTTGAGATAGGGTCTCGCTTTGTAGTTCTTGCTGGCCCTGAGCTCACTATGGAGCCCAGGCAGGCCTCGAACTCAGCAATCCTCCTGCCTCTGCCTCCCAAGTGCTGGGATTACAGGCCTGAGCCACCACGCCAGGCCCTGTGGTATGTGGTATTGATGGCTGGTGGGTGTGAGTCACCACGCCCAGCACTGTATGTGGTTACCAGGATCGAACTCAGGACCTTGTACTTGTGAGGCAGGCGCTGGAACCACTGAGCTAAATCTCCGGACCCAGCTCTGGGACATTTTAAGTAGGTGAAACACACACAAAACACATGAAGGACAGTCACTGAATGCCTCTGCCTCAACAGATCTGGCTCTGGGAGTGCATACCTACAACCCTGGTAATCTTAGCTTTTCAGGAGGGTAAGATGGGAAATCGCTAGTTCAAGGCCAGCCCTGACAATTTAGCAAGACAGCCTCAAAATAAATGAACAAAAAGAGCTGGAGGTGTAGCTGCAATTCAGATCTCCAGTGAAAAGCCCTTCCTCACTTTGTGCCCCTGCTAGGGCCTCTCACATTCGTGCCTCCACTGATACTTCCTATTGGGTTCCTGGGGCCATCACTTCTTCCGCTCTATAAGGGGCCACACATGAAGCAACACCTGAGAGGCAGGTGCACAGAAGACAGGAAAGGGAGCTTTGGTGTCCCTGCTGCTCGCCATCTCACCCAGGCATCTCACCATCTCAGGCAGCTCTGGGCAGTGCTGCAGCCCAACCACATATCAGCTCTTCCCCCAGGGTCAAAGACAAGGTGGCTTAACTCTCAGGTTTGGACTCTGGGCTTCAGCAGACCAGGAAGAACCTGGGAGGAACCTGGGCAGGAGAGCGGTGAGGCCAACAGCAGCCAGTGTGTCTGCCTGGGACTAAGTGGGGCCTCGCTGGAGTCACCTCTGTGTCTCTGTCATGATTCCACAAGCAGAGTCTGAGGTAGTACACAGAGCTAAGCTCATCATCTTAGGGGTCAATGCTTTAATACAGAGGGGGAAGAAAAATACAATGCAGATACTGTATGTTACAGTTCTCTTCTAGGGAGAAATGGTGGAAATAAAACTGTAAATCAGCCCATACAGGTAGCTTGACAGGGAATCAAACTAGAGGGATATGGATGGTGCTGAGCACACAAAACCCCCATTTCCAGGGGAATGCCCAGGCTATCCCCAGCATGGCAGTTTCCAGGGACTGTGAATCCCAGCCTTCTTCCAGGGGAGCAACAGGGCTGGCTCAGCATGTGAGATGCTCTGAGAGGAGCCCTGAAGCATGAACAACTAACTGCCTGTGTGCATATGTTCTATGTCTCCATGGGTATACGGGAGGCTGGACCAAGGCCTGCACCTTACCCTGTCCCCCCCCACACCAAGAGCCAGGGCCATCCTGAGTCCCCTGGAAGCCACTGGTGCAAGGACATGCTCGGCAGAAGGTGGCCTTCAGTGGGTGATGGCAGTGCTGACTGAGAGGCCAGAAGACCATCCAGAAAATCAGATGGGCTCAGGGCTGCAACCTCCATAGCAAAGAGCAACACACTAGAAATGGCCTAAATGCCCAACCACAGGAATGGATCAAAGCACTGATGGTGCAGCTCTCCACAACTTCAAGCCAGTACTAAGAAGGGTAGCAGGATGTGGTATCACCCTCACACTCAGGGCTACAGCAGCAGTACTGTGCATCAGAGGCCAGCATGGGCTACACAGCCAGAGAGGACTTTGAACAAACAAAAACCCACTGGTGGTACAAGCCTGTAAAATCCCAGAATTCAGGAGGCTGAGACAGAAAGATCACCTTGAGTTGAAGGCCAGCCTAAACTATGTAGCAAGACTCTCAAAAGAAATAACACAGAAAAAAAACAACTTCTCCAAAACTTCTATAATGAACACACACTGACAGCTTTAGCACCCAGCCCATCCCAGGAAGTGCAGGGTGATGTGCAGAAGACTACTTAAGTTTTTGGGAATTTATTAAAATTTTTAAACCTAGGGCTGGGGATTTAACTCAGTCATTCTAGTGTCTACCTTACAAGTGCAAGGCCCTGAGTTCAAGCCCCGGTAACCGCATACCACAATGCCAGGCGTGGTGGCTCACACCTGTAATCCCAGCTCTCAGTAGGCAGGGGCAGGAGGATTGCTGTGAGTTCTAGGCTTACCTGGGCTACCTAGTGAGCTCAGGACCAGCCTGAGCTACAAAGTGAGACCCTGTCTCAAAAAAAAAAAAAAAAAGAAAGTCTAATTTCCTCAAAACACATCAAAAATCTTGCTCTAAAAAACACAAGCTCATACAGACAACGAGAGAGCACACCTCAAGGCTGTCCTGACACACTACAACTCACACTCATCGAAACTGCTCTCCAAACACAACAGCATTTAGAAAACTCATCATTCAACTGAGGGAGGAGGGAGGGAAAAGAAAGGGAAAGTGCGCAACAGAAAGGAGCAAACAGGTGGCCTTTTTTTATTTTGCTCTTTAGTACTGGGGACAGAATCCACAGTGTTTGCACTGAGGGTTGCATTCCTGTAACTCAACCTTTTTATTTGTGACAGTCTTGGTAAGTCTTCAGGCTGGACTCAAACTTGTGATTCTCCTGACTCAGCTGCCCAAAGATGCTGGGCTTACAGATGAGTATCACCATCCCCAGCCATCTTTATTAAAGTGATGTAATTACTAATAACCGATATAACTAGTAATAGTGAATATCAAAAGCAAATTCTTGACCTCAGTAGGCAGCAGCGTGTGTGGGTCCCTAATGAGAATACGTACCTGTGTGTCCTGCCAGCTCACGGCTCACACGCACATTTCCTTCGCGAGTCTTCAGATTGTAGATGGAGCAAATGTTGTCCAGGCCGCCACAGGCTACATAGTTCCCAGAGGGAGCATAAGCACAGGTCATGACCCAGGAGGAACGCAGGGGGATGGCATGGACCTGATAACAGACAGACCAGCACATACTGTCATGCTGACATATTTCCCACTCACCAGGCAAAGTGGCACACACTGATGGTCCCAGTCACCTGATGCTGAGGCAGGAGAGATTCCTTGAAGTCAAAACCAAGTATGAGCAACTCACCAAAGACCCTGTCTCAAAAACACAACCATCAACTACTGACACCGTCACTCTATTGCTAGTTTTCAACTTTCATTTCACAGGACATGAGAGAGCAAAGTAAGGGCCAAATTAGAAATTTATGTGATGGGCATACATGTAAAAATCCAATGCCATACATCAGAATGTCAATTTAATCTCTCATTCACTAGAATTACAGCTTATGTTAGGCAGGCACTCAACAGCAGTGCCTCCTGACTGATGGGCTGCCTAATCGCAGACATGTGGAAAACTGTCACAGCTTGTAAGGATGGCTATGAATCCATCTGAAGAAACTAATTATTTTCACTTAAGTATGAGCTGGACATAAATAGTCCTGGACACAGCAGTCTGTCCTATAAACAGATTTGCTGGAATTTCTGCAACCTTTTATACACACCAGTATAGGCCAGTAGTAATACAGAACACAATTGATCAGATCATGTCTGCACTGATCAGACCTGTCTGCACTGGTGACAGAACTGTTCTACAGGAGAGAAACTTTCTGTTAGGTAGTGCTGGGGACTGAACTTTGAACCTGGCACATGTTAGGTAAGCCCTCTGAACCTGCCCAATTTTTTTTTTTTTTTTTGAGACAGGGTCTCATTACATTGTAGAACTTCACTTCCAACTCTGAGGCTCCAGCAATTCTTTTTTTTTTTTTGAGACAGGGTCTCGCTTTGTAGTTCAGGCTGGCTCTGAGCTCACTATTTAGCCTAGGCAAACTTTGAACTCAGCAATCCTCCTGTCTCTGCCTCCCAAGTGCTGGGATGACAGGCGTGAGCCACCATGCCCGGCGCTGTGGTATGTGTGATTGATCGTTGGTGGGCATGAGACTCCACGCCCAACATTGTATGTGGTTACCGGGGATCGAACTCAAGGCCTTGCGCTTGCGAGACAGGCGCCGGAACCACTGAGCTAACCCTCTGGCCTGCTCCAGCAATTCTTGTGCCTCGACCTCCTGAGTAGCTGCGAATAAGAAGTACATGGCTTTTTGCCCAGCTAAATTTATTTTACTTGAGGCACTGAGGACCAAGCCCAAAGACCTATGCATGCCAGGCAACCATTCTTCCTCTGAGTTACATTCTGGATCCCAGGCTAAATTCTTTGTTTCTGGAGATCAACTCTTACTATGTTGTCCAGGTTGGCCTTAACTTATAGTGATCCTTCTTCCTCTGCCTCCCAAATTCTAGGATTACAGGTGTGTGCCACTACACCTGGCAAGGCTAAATTATAAATAATTTAATTTACATTCAAAGTACAATGTTTCTCAAATTATCTCGCATTTTCAAACAAACAAACAACGTCTGGTAGTAATTAAGCAAAAAGCTTATGTGTTTCTTCTTCTTCCAAGAGTGAGCAGAGTGGGAGGCAGGTCCCCTGGACACCTGAGGAGGCACCAGGATCCCTGGAAGCACTGCACCACAGGTGCAGTCACAGGAGAGATCAGCTGGGCACCAAGCCTTTCATCCCCAGGGGCTTCCCTGGCAACCGCGCCTGTCCCTGGGTACTCTGGAAGGTTCTGAACAGTTCACCTTGTTTGTGGTGTAGCTGTCCCAGATGATGAGTTTTCCATCCTGTGAGGCGCTGACGAGGAGCCTAAAGGACAGACAAGAGCAACCATCACCCTCACAGGGCCACAGAAACCTCAGCAAGGAAACCAGTGGGAAGTGCAGTATAAATGTGACAATTGCTTGTGAAAAGAACATATACTCACAGGTAAAAAAGAACCTTTATATTCAATCAATTGTGCAAAACTAGAAAGACATATAGATACAGGGCCAAGGATTTAGCTCAGTGGCTCTGGTGTCTACCTCACAAACATAAGGTCCTGAGTATAATCCCCAGTACCACATACCACAGTGCCAGGCGTGATGGCTCATGCCTGTAATCCCAGCACTTGGGAGACAGAGACAAGAGGACTGCTGTGAGTTTGAGGCTTGCCTGGGCTACGTAGTGAGCTTAGGGCCACCTATAGGTTGCTATCCCAGAGCCCTGGGCTTCCGCGGAGGTGTACCCCTCCCCCCATCAGGGACAAAGCTGCAGACTGCCATTCTCCCATTTCAAACATAGCTAAGGATAAACAGCTCTCTCCAGAGCTGAAGGGGATATGGAATGAGAGCCTGCAGTTTCCTGTTCTGACTCAGGGGAACCTGTGTAGAAGAAATAAAAAGTTTCTAAGACACCCCAAACTCATGAAAAAGTCCCATGGAACTTCTGAGGCTGACTAAAATCAGAACATGGGTCTCTGCCAGCAGGAGGTACACTGGGCTACCTGGGACAGAGAGACAACCAGCAGCAGTGTTACCACAGACTGTCAGGACTGGTGCCTGCTCTGTGCAGCTGGGCCAAGATCAGGATCTGAGTGTGGACCAACTGTCTCGCCTGCAATGGAGAACTGGGCAGGATGTAAACAGGCAAAGGAATGGAGGCTCCAGGGCGGCAAAGGAATGGAGGCTCCAGGGCGGCAGGGTGAGTGAGCAGCTGGTGTAGACATCCTGCAGACTGGAGCATGAACAGGGCAGTGGGGAGGTAAGATGGGAGGTGAGATGCTGTAAGCACAAAAGATACACAGTGACACACCTGCTTCCATCTTCACAGTCTTAAACACAGCACACAGTTTTTGCCATTTTAACCTGAGGCATACTTGCTCCTTGAAGCTCATGAAAAGCTTGAGTGAAACACAGTTTTGTTCGCTTTTGACTATTATGAACAGTATTTGTTTGATACCAGGAGTCAAATGTATTTGGCAAGGACTAAAAACTCAAGTGCTTTGTTACAAAATTTAGCAAATCTAAATTTGAGCTCTTAACCCATTACTTTTCATATACATTTTGTTTTGATGCTGGGGCTCAAACCTATGTATGGCCTTCTGCCTACAAAGCTCCTCTCCAACCCACTTTCAGCAGTACTGAGGACTGAACCCAGGGCCTGTACACTATGTATGCCACATTCCTGGCCCTTTTCAGTTTACTGCTTTGAGAGAGGTCTGGCTAAGGAGCTAAGTTATTAGGTTTGCCACTTTTTTTGTCGTAGCCTCCCTGAGTGCTGGGATTACAGGTAAAGGCCACAGTGCCTGCTTCTTCAGTGCCATGGCACTCCTCTGTGTCCAGGTTCAGGTGTCCACACCACCAAGCCCTTCCATAGGAGGCAACTCCTCTGGGGGTCAGAGCTCATCTATGGGCCAGGGGGTCACCTTCAGCACTCATGGGCAGGCAGCTTAGTAAGTGCTGACTTGCAGGGTCAGGGCAGTGCTAAGCTGGGCACTGATCCTCGGAAGGTGAGAGAAGACACACCTCTAATCCCAGGCCAATGATGGTTGGACTGGGGCAGCATGCACATGTCGAACCTCTCCCCACCTGTGACTGGGCACCCACACCAGGTACCTCACACCCTACACCACACCCTGAGGGGGGTGGCTCACTGCCAGGTGGAAATTTCTGGAGATTCTGGAGAGAAAACCAACACAAATCTAGGTGAATGAAAGAGTACCTCAAATCTCACTAAAAACAGAACTTTAAACAGAACTGTAAATAAATCCCAAATAGAAGTGTAAACACAACAAAGTAAATCATTGAAGAACTGGACTGAGTGGGGAGGAGGGGAAGAACCTTTGATTTTTGTGATGCTGGCATGGAACGCAAGGTCCCAAACTCTAGGAATGCAATCTGCCACTAAGCTACATGCCACTCCCCTTGACAGTCTTGTGCATTAACTTCTGTCTATAAAGGCAGCAGACAAGAAGATGTAGACTTTAGGAAAAAACAGCAAAAAAGCAAAATCCCCAAGCAACGACTCTTAAGAGTTTAGAAGCACTGGTCAGCCCTAGAAACAGGACTGATGAGAAAAGGCTCTGCACAGTAGATGTCCTGTCAGCACTGCATGCTCATCTTTCTTTGGGGTCATACATTACAAAACCTACCTGTCCAGCTGAAAGAGAAATAGTAATGCACACCAGTAATCCCAGCACACTTCAAATTCAAGCCCAGCCTAGGATTTAAAGACCCTGTCTGAACATGTAATCTAGTCTGGCCTTAAATTCAGGGCAATCTTCCTCACTCAGTCTCCTAAATGCTAGGATCACAGCTACACACTTCACAACTACATGCCTTTTAAAGAAGGGAAGAGGCTGTGGATGTATGAAGCCCTCAGTATGAAGACCCTGGGTTTGCTCTACAGCACTGCAAAAAAGAAAAAGAAAGTGACGGGCATGGTAGCTCACGCCTATAATCCCAGCACTTGGGAGGCAGAGACAGGAGGATTGCTGAGTTCGATCGAGGCTTGCCTGGACTACATAGTGAGCTCAGAGCCAGCCTGAACTACAAAGTGAGACCCTGTCTCAAAAACAACAACAACAAACAAACAAACAAAAACCCAGTAAGAAAATGAAAATACAGAACAATAAAAATGCCATGTACAGTACTTAGTACCTCATGCATGAAGGCAAGGACACCAACGTGACCTCATCAGACTCCTGATCTCAATTCCCCACGCTTGTGGTCTCCCCTGAGCCATACTCTGGTCCTGATGTGCTAAGGCCCAGCTGAGCCAGGGAGACAAGGACCTTATCCTCCACTCAGGATGCAACCTACTTGGAGCTCCCCACCACACTCCTCCCACCAGATGCCCATGCAGAGCTGGTGTCTGAGCAGAGCACGCTGTTGGCCTAGGCTACAGTCCACTGTGTTCTCACAGATGGACCTTACATTCTATGTACCATCTCCTACTGATGTCAATCCTAGCATAGATGGGTTAGTAAGAACATTTTCTTTTCCTTCTTACGTTTTTTTTTGCTAATTACACTTACTGATTTTGAGTGACAACACATAATTCAGATCTCAGTAATTTTTCAGGGGTTAGACATATGCCTTACCACTATTAATTTCCTTTCAGTCAGACATGGTAAACTGCCTAGGCTTGCAATCCTCCTTTCTTGGCTTCCTGAGCAGCTGGTGTTACAAGTGTGCACCACTATACATGGCTAATACTTTTAATTTATTTATCTTTTCTTTTTTTCTTTTTTTTTTGAGGTGGGCCCTTGTTATGTAGTCTGCCGAGGTTGACCTCAAACCTGTGATCTTACTGCCTTAATTGCCCAAGTTTTGGGATGGCAGGAATGCACCAACCTAGCCACATCAGCTTTTATTTTAATACACAATGGTATGCATTTGTGAGGTTCATGTTTACATTGCAGAATGACCAGACTGGGGGACTAACACAGCCACTACTGCTCAGGCTCATTTATCATTCTCTGTAGTGGGAGCATTCAAAATGTACTCTAGGATGTGGCTCTGTAGGACAGCGCCTGTCTTGTGAGATCCTGATCAAATCCTACTGCAAAGAAATATTTAAATAAAATCAGATCTATATTTCGAAATTCTGAACAGTTAACGCCCACACAAATATCTGAGATCAGGTGCCACTAACCACCAGAGGGGACTCCCAGTTCCCTTCATCCTACCACAACATTAGCATACCACACCAGCACCCATCTGTATGCCAAGTGTATGGGGGCCTGTATAGAACAAACTAAAGATAACAGGTTTTGTTCTTCAGCTGTTTATATCCTAAAGCAGACAATTCCACACACAAAGAAAAAGCCAAGCAGAAAATTCCATTTTGGCAACTGAACATGAAAAACACACTATTCAAAAGAGTATTATCAAAATTCTACTAGGTTGAAATACCATGTTATAGTTACACAAGTCAAGCAGTGGTAAGTTACTTGAGTGGAAAAAGCAAAGGGACAAGGGGAAGGGCCTAACAAACTCCTTGAGGGTAGAAGGCAGGCTGTGTGGCTTCAGTCCAGTCAGGCAAGGACAGAGGAAAGGGTACCAGTGGCAGGGGTGGAGAACACAGCACAGAAGCATCAAGTCTGAGCAAGAGGGAGGATAGAGTAGAGAACAGAAGCCCCAATGGAGGGACGTCCTATGGCCCAGGCAGGAGGTAAGGACCATGCTCCCATCTGCAGGGCTCTCCAACAGCCTGCTGCCTCAAACTGCTGCCTGCTGTTCAGGTGCTCATCCTCCAGGGGCTGGGCCCAACCCAGTCTCCTGGATACCACGGGAATTGAGAGAACAAAGCCAGAGCTGCCATGAGCAGGACTCGGGTGGTACAGTGAGGACACATGAGCAGCCAGGTGAGCGGAGCAGCAGGCAGGAGCACGCTGCTGCTGTGATCACTGCCACTGGCTGCCTGGCATTCCAGCCAAGGAGACAGTACAGCCCACATATCTGCGGGGCACTGTTGTGCCATGCAACACATACCTGGAGTCTGTGCCCCAGTGCATGGCGTAGATCTTGGCCAGGTGCCCCCTCAGTGTCCTCCTGGTACGCATCTGGATTCTTCCCACTGGGTCGATGTTGTTTGTGATCTTAAAAATTAAAAAATATGGCAGGTTAATTAATGTCCAAGAAGAAGCAACTGAACCTTCAGTTCTGCCCTCCCTGACCACCTGGGTCTGTAGTGGGCTCGGGGATAGTGCTCTAAACCTGGCTGCCCAGATCCAAGCCAAGTATCCAGAGCATTCTCCTCTCACACAGGCCCTGGCCTCTCCCCACTCCTTCCTCTTGCTGGACCACAGGGCCTAGGTCCCATAACACAAAGCAGCCATGGTGAGGCGTCTAACTTGGCAGCGCCTGGCTCTGAATAGTGCTGCGTGGTCCTCACTGCGGTCCAGCTCCAGACATTTCTGCCACCTGGACCCCACACTCAGCACAGCTCCTCCCACTCCTCCCATCTGCCCCAGCAGCTGCACACCTGCTCCGTCTCTGTTGATGTTCCCGTTGTAGGTTTTTCTCCAAGTGCAACCACAGAGCCATAGCCCTTTATGCCTAGCTTGGGAGGTTCACCTGTACCTAGGTCGCTGCTGTGCCCCTCTTCACAGCTGTGTACACAGACCACAGTCCGCAAAGGTTCCACTTCTCAGCTACCGTGAACAGTGCTGGAGTGAACACGATGTATGGCATCCTCAGGAAACCACTAGTTTTGAGAACCCAAGGCCCAAAAGTATGAAATGGAAAAGTTCACCGCGCTGCTCTATCATTCCTTATTCTCCTATTCTCATCCCCTGCCTCATAAGGACAAAGGCCAGGGCTGTGCAGACACTGAGACCACAGGGCACATGTGTCCACCTGAACAGCAGCAGAGCAACTGCGGCAGAGCAGCTACATGTAGTGTGCAGCACAGGTAAGGCTGCAGACCCTGCTGGCTGTCCTAGGAGGTGTCTGTCCACATGTTTGTTTAAAAATCAATTTTCAATACTTTTGGGTATATCTGACAGTAAGTTCTTGGGTTGTATGGTTAATTCTATGGTTAACTTTTTTTTTTTTTTTGAGACAGGGTCTTGCTTGTAGTTCAGGCTGGCCCTGAGCTACGTAGCCCAGGCAAACCTTAAACTCAGCAATCCTCCTGCCTCTGCCTCCTGAGCGCTGGGATTACAGGTGCAAGCCACCACACCATGCCCAGTATTGTGGAATGTGGAACTGATTGCCAGTGGGTGTGAGTTGCCATACCCGGTATTGTGGTATATGGTTACTGGGGATCAAACCAGGGACCTTGTGCTTACTAGGCAGGCACTGGAACCATGAGCTAAATCTCTAGCCCCAAGAGGCAATTCTTTTTTTTTTTTGAGACAGGGTCTCGCTTTTTTAGTTCAGGCTGGCCCTGAGCTTACTATGTAGCCCAGGCAAGCCTCGAACTCAGCAATCTTCCTGTCTCTGCCTCCTGAGTGCTGGGATTACAGGTATGAGCCACCATGCCCAGCACTGTGGTATGGGGTATTCATTGCTGGTGGGTGTGAGTTACCACACTCAGCATTGTATGTGGTTACTGGGATCGAAAATCTCCGGCCCCAAGAGGCAATTCTTTTTTTTTTTTGAGACAGGGTCTCGCTTTGTAGTTCAGGCTGGGCCTGAACTCACTGTGTAGCCCAGGCTAGCCTTGAACTCACAGCAATCCTCCTGCCTCTGCCTTCCGAGTGCATGCTGGGATTACAGGCGTGAGCCACCATGCCTGGCAAGACGCAATTCTTTAAAGCCAGCAGTTTTCATCTGAAGATAAAAAGCCCACTATTCCTGACAATCACCAGGATGAATTGTGAAAGCAACATCCGCAGGGGCAATGGCTAGCTCTGAGGAAGGTAGAGCACAGCTTGCTGCAAAGTCCAGGTGAGTGGCTTCACAAGGCAGCTACCTCTTACCTGTGAGAGAGTTGCATCTGCACATGCTTTCCGAGCATCCTAGGAAGTAACAACAAAGGGGTAATCAATCAGTCACGACCCTTAGGTCCAAGCAAAAGAAAAGCAGAATCTTGCGGTAGAGTCCTCTATTCCCTTCCCCAATAGCCCCAGTCCATGGCTGCCTATGATTGTCCAGAACCCAGCGCACAAGACCCCCCAGGGCCAAGAACAGCTAAAGCGCGCACCCTTGTTAACCAGCAAAGACTTGGGACTCCAGAACTTTGGGCAACACTAGGGAGCAATACTGAGGCATGGTGGCTCACGCCTGTAACCCCAGCACTCAGGAGGCAGAGGCAGGAGGATTGCTGTGAGTTCAAGGCCAGCCTGGGCTACACAGTGAGTTCAGGCCCAGCCTAAAGTACAAAACAAGACACTGTATAAACAAAAAACCACTACGGAACAATGAGGAGCCTGGGGCTGGGTGCCACCTTACTACAGATGGTCATATTGACTCTGTCCTTCCCAAGGGGATAAGATCTAAAGCAAGCCAACTCTAAGACCAGCTGACCAGCCAAGGAACTGTTCCTTTAGACAGTGCTGGCTAAGGATTTTGTTTTCAGTCATTACATCCTCAATTCTGTAAAAAGACAAGCCCCTGGGAATTCTGTAAGACTTCCTGGCTCTTGGTATCTGATCATTAATCTGTGTTCTCATCTGTACAACTCAGGGAAGCAGGTGAGAAGTGTGACGAATACATCACAAGAATTCAAGTGTTTTCATTAGTAAATCATCAGAGTAACTAGAAAAGTCCTAAGTTTCAAATTAATATGTTTTTATAATTTTTACTTTGTTTTTCTGAGATAGGGTTGCATGATGTAGTTTAGCCTGGCCTTGAACTCACAGCAGTCCTCCCACCTCAGCCCTCTGAGTGCTGGGTGTGAGCTACCATTCCTGGCTTGTACTTTTATAATTAAAGATATTTATAATGAAGGAAAATGAGATGAGCTTAAATGAGATGAGCTAAAATGTGGCTTAGGATATAATTCAAACATTTATGATCATTTCAAGTAAAAGAATATTTCCATCATGCTGCTGTAGGGCACCTGTTCAGCCCCGGCAGCTTTCATAGGGCAGGGCCCCTTGTGTTCCTTCCCTATTGGGCGCTGGGGACAAAGTACTTCACTACAGACGATTCCTCATGAAGCCAGCAGAAGAATTATAAATTGGTATTAGGGAAACATGATAAGCTTACATTACCGTGTAAATATATCTAGCTCTAGAATCCACTTTCCTCAAGAAAACTGTTATTATTGCCTTTGCTCATAATTAGAACATAAAAATCATATGATGGTGTGTTTCTCTATCAGTGATGAAGTCTGGAGGGTGCTGTGGCTGGGTGTGCAACTCAGAAGGTGAGCACTGCCCAGCCCGAGGGTGCACAACAGGCCTGGAAGATCCTTACTAAGTCCTTTTGTCAGTGAGTTTCCCTGTCAAGCATTACATTTAATATTATGAGTGTCACACTTATCACACTTACTGATGTCACATGTGGCTTCTGGTTTGAAAAAATAACAAGAATTTCTTAAACAGAGAAAATAAATCCTTGGCTTTAGGCAGCTTCACTCTGACTAGTGTCCAGGTTTGTGCTGCCCCCACTCCTGCAGGTGGTAACACAGGCATGGTGCTTCAGAGCAGATGCCTCCTCCTTCCACAGCAGGAAGACAGCTCCTAGGCCAAGGCTTTGAACACCATGCAGGTTTACCTCCAACAGCAGGGGTCATGCACTGAGGGACTTGTCTTGCCACCCACCAGTCCATCTCCTCCCAGGACCCACAGCAGTGAGCACAGGCCTTAGCTCACTGTGCTACCAATCAGGGGCCGTGAGCACAGCCCAGATCCTGCGTGGCCTGCACCCTCTGGCTGTGTGGAGCACAGCTGGTGCCACAGAAAGAGCTGGCACCCATGTATGTGAGGCTGCTGTGTTCTAATAAGCCTCCCTTTGAGAGCCTGTGTTTTCTCAATAACATAATCAGAACAAGAATAGAAAGGTCCTTCGGGGTCTTTGAGCTGAAAAACAAATCTAAGAAAGAAAACAACTTAGAATCATTGGCCATTTCTTGCTCTGCATCCTTTAACCAGTATCTCAGGCAATTAGAAAAATTTTCAATCTTCCTTTCTTTCACAGAATGGGGACTGAACTCTCAGCCTTCTCACCTTCTGAGCTACATTCCCAGTTCCTATGCCCACATTTTTTTTAGACAGGGTTTCACTGAGTCACTAAATTGCACAGGCTGGGCTCAAACTTGTGGTCTTCCTGGCTCAGTCTCTTGAGGGCTGGTATTACAGCCATGTATCACCATAGCTACTTATTTTATTTTATTTTATTTTATTTTATTTTGTTTTGTTTTGTTTTGTTTTGTTTTGTTTTGTTTGTTTGTTTTGAGACAGGGTCTTGCTTTGTAGTTCAGGCTGGCCCTGAGCTCACTATGTTGCCCAGGCAAGCCACCGCGAACTCAGCAATCCTCATGTCTCTGCCTCCTGAGTGTTGGGATTACAGGCGTGAGCCACCACGCCCGGCATTGTGGTATGAGGTGTTGATTGTTGGTGGGCGTTAGTCTCCACACCCAGCATTATATGTGGTTACCGGGGATTGAACTTAGTACCTTGCGCTTGCGCGGCAGGCGCTGGAACCACTGAGCTAACCCTAAGGCCCCACTACTTATTTTATTTTTTTTGCTTTTTGGAGACAGGGTCTCGCTTTGTAGTTCAGGCTGGCCCTGAGCTCACTATGGTGCCCAGGCAAGCCGTCGCGAACTCAGCAATCCTCCTGTCTCTGCCTCCCGAGTGCTGGGATTACAGGCGTGAGCCACCACGCCCAGCATTTACTTATTTTATTTTTTGAGACAGGGTCTCGCTTTGTAGTTCAGGCTGGCCCTCAGCTCACTATGTAGTCTAGGCAAGCCTTGAACTCAGCAATCCTCCTGCCTCTGCCTCCCGAGTGCTGGGATTACAGGCATGAGCCACCATGCCTGGCACTGTGGTATGTGGTATTGATTGCTGGTGGGCATGAGTCACCACACCCAGCAATGTATGTGGTTACCGGGATTGAGCTCAGGGCCTTGTGCTTGCAAGACAGGCATCAGAACCATTAAGCTAAATCTCCGGCCCGCTACTTATTTTATTTTTTAAATTTTGTTGGGAAATTTTTCAAATCTTGCATTCATTTTTAAAATTTTATCTTTTTTGAGACAGGGTCTCACCACACTCAGCATTGTAGTATGTGGTACTGGGGACTGAACTCAGGACCTTGCACTTGCCAGGCAGGTGCTGAAACCACTGAGCTAAAGCCCCAGCCCTTGTTTTATTTTTTTTTTTAAAGGAGTTTTCTTCTTCCATTTGGGGTACTGAACTTAACAGTCTTCTTCAACGTGCTCAAGACTCCATGCAGAGGAAGCAACACAGCTTGACCCCTGCTCTAGAGATGAGTCCAGAGTTGTGCAGGGCCTGCCTCTGAGGGGTGTCCACGTAGGGCTCAGGCTCTCGGGCAATGCATCACTGTGTGCCCATGCTCTCTGAGTGCAGACTGAGATGTGGTCTAAGTGTCAGAGACAAAGAAGTCAGTACAAAACTTGTTTTCCAGGGCAGGGATTTAGCTCAGTGGTTCCAGCATCTGCCTGGCAAGTGCAAGGTCCTGAATTCCATTCCCCATAACCACACACAATGCTGGGCAGTGGTTTACACCTGTAATCCCAGCACTTGGGAGGCACAGTCAGGAGGATTGCTGTGAGTTCAAGAATAACTTGGGGGGCCGGAGGGTTAGCTCAGTGGTTCCGGCGCCTGCCTCGCAAGTGCAAGGATCTGAGTTTGATCCCCGGTAACCACATATAATGCTGGGTGTGGAGACACGCCCACCAACAATCAACACTACATACCACAATGCCAGACGTGGTGGCTCACGCCTGTAATCCCAGCACTCAGGAGGCAGAGATAGGAGGATTGCTGAGTTCGCGGTGGCTTGCCTGGGTACCATAGTGAGCTCAGGGCCAGCCTGAACTACAACGCGAGACCCTGTCTCAAAAAGCAAAAAAAAAAAAAAAAAAAAAAAAAAAAAAAAAAAAAAAAAAAAAAAAAAAAAAAAAGAATAACTTGGGCTACATAGTGAGTTTAGAGCCAGCCTAAATAAACTACAAAGTGAGACCTTGTCTCAAAAAAAAAAAAAAGTTTTCTAGGGCTTGGGATTTAGCTCTGTGGCACTGCACCTGCCTGGCAAGCACAGGTACTGAGAAAAAATCAAATTTTGCAATGAGTGAATAAAAACAGATCAACTACACACCAAAATGACTAGATAATGGATTCTGCAAAATGCTCAGGGTGACTGTTGATTTTGCTGTTTTGAAGGTGGCAGGAAGTGTAGTGTCAAATGACCTGTGGGTCCAGGATGAGGCCCCTGCATACACCCTGCACTTCCCTCACACAGGCTGGGTGTGAGGTAGAACCCGCACACCCCCAGCAGTGAGCTGCAGGGGTCTGAGCTCTAGCCCTTCTGCCATGTGGACTCTCTTTATCTGGACAAGTCCATCTGAGTCTACCAATTTATGAGCAGCAACTTATAGCCATCAGAAACACAAAGTGTCCCACAACAGGCTAAACCATCCTGCCAGATAGTGTCTTCAAATAGACTTTAAAACAAAAATTTCAGGTAAAGAGTTTAACTGGTTGGCCTCTCAAAATTCTGATTCCTGGGACTGGGGACTTAGCTCAGCAGCACCACCACTGACTGGCAAGTATAAGGTCCTGAATTTGATTTCAGTACCAGAAAAAAATTCTGATTCCTACATTCTTAGCCATCATGTTTTGGACTGAGGCCAGAGATTTAGCTCAGTGACACAGCACCTGCCTCACAAGCATAAAGTTCTGATTTCTATCCCTGGCACCGTTAAAAAAGTGGGGGGGCCATATAACCTTGTCTTGCCTTTTTTTTTTTTTTTTTTTGGAGACAGGGTCTCCCTTTGTAGTTCAGGCTGGCCCTGAGCTCACTCTGTAGTCCAGGCAACCCTTGAAGTCACAGCAATCCTCCTGCCTCTGTCTCCTGAGTGCTGGGATTATAGGCATGAGCCACCATGCATTGTGGTATGTGGTTACCAAGGATCGAACTCAGGACCTTGTGCTTGCAAGGCAGATGCTGAAGCCACTGATCTAAATCCCCGGCCATTCTTGCTTTTTTTTTTTTAATTCACCAAAAACAATGCTGTCATGAAATGAGCTGTGTAAAGCTTTCTGTTTTGTTTTTATTAAGGAGTCAAGAGTCTCACTACGTGGCTCAGGCTAGCCTTGAACTCGCAAGGATCCTCTTGCCTCTGCCTCCTGAGTACTGAGATTACAGTTGTGTGCCCCCACACAAGGCTAAAGTGTGAAAATTTGGGGGGAAGGCAGGCACATGTGGTGGCACCAGCCTGGAATAGCAGCTACAGAGGAGGCCAGGGCAAGAGGAGTTCAGCTTTGTGTCCAGCTTGGGTAACTTAGAAAGCCATCTTAGCATGAATTAAAAATGGACTGAGGTCAGGACCACAACACAGGCCTACCAGACAAAAGAACCTGGACTCAATCTTCAGCATCTCAAAATTGAGTGTATACGGAGGGTATGTTTTGGTTCTTTTTTTGAAACAGGGTCCTGCTGTCATTCAGACTGGCTTTGAACTCACTGCAGAGCCTAGGCTGGCCTAAAACTCATGGCAATCCTCTTGCCTCAGCCCCGAGTGCTGGGATTATAGGCCAAGGAGCAACTATTAAAGATCTAGCTCTCCTGTACGTTCACTGAGCTACTGTAGGTCTTTCAAATATCCAAGTGTGGGCTGTGAATTTAGCTCAGTGGTACTGCGGCTGCATTCTACATGTAAGGTCCTAAGTTCAATTCCTGGTACCACAAAAAAATAAAATAAAATAAAAAGTCCAGGTGTAAAATTCTTACAATAGAGGAATTTTTTTTTTTTTTTGAGACAGAGTCTCACTTTGTAGTTCAGGCTGGCTCTGAGCTCACTACGGAGCCCAGGCAAACCTCGAACTCAGTACTCCTCCTGTCTCTGCCTCCCAAGTGCTGGAGGGCTGGGATTACAGGCGAGAGCCACCATGCCCGGCACTGTGATATGTGGTGTTGAAGGCTGGTGGGAGTGAGTCTCCACACCCAGCATTGTATGTGGTCACCGGGGATTGAACTCAGTACCTGTGCTTGCGAGGCAGGCACTGGAACTACTGAGCTAACCCTCCGGCCCAGAGGATTATTTTTTATTAAAATGATTTCTACAACTCCTAACAGCGTGTTTGACATATGAAATAAAATATTGTTCAAATATGCACTGAATGCTGTCTTGGAAAGTGCAACGCTGAAGGGTAGTAAAGTCTTTCCGATGGTAATGGGATTAAACAGAAACCCTTTCAAATAAAGGAAACCCTTGAAATACACTGAATATTGGGATTCTGCTGAGCAACTTGCCTCCCTTTCTCTTGCTCTTCATAGTAAGTCTGAGAACAGTTACACATACTTGTACTAAACATTTCTATATAAAATGTTCCCAAAAGTGGAGAGAGAATTAATTCCTTTCAGATCCTTTTGTGTTTTTAAAAAGCTCATGGATTCTGACACTTAATATTATATATTAGTCTCAGATTAGAGTTTAATCTGTAGGACTAAAAGTGCGGCTCTGTGCTAGAGAATGTGTCTGGCATGCATAAGGCTCTGGGTCTGATCTCAAGCTCTGCCAGAAGGAAAGGAGGGGAGTGAAGGGAAGGGAAGAGAAGGGAGAATTTTTATTATTTCAGAATTCTGTGGAAGCCAAACTTCGTCTGAGTTTATACTTAACCAGAAATTTCTGATCTATTTAGCAGCCTTTTGAAGGTTCTAGATTCCAGTATCATCCCAAGGGAATATTACCTTTCAAAATTAATAAAATACAAATTTGGCATACCTAAAATACCACCTTTTTATTGTTTTTGTCAGTATCCTCTCCCCTTTCTGCCCTTCTCTTAGCAGCAAAACTCTCCTGGAAGGGCAGATGTCACCTCCAACACAGTGACCGGGAGGAAGGGCTTGCAAAGCTAATTCCCAAAGTGAAGACAAAAGGTATACCTTCTTACAGAAGTATTTCACATCACTCAAATAATGAATTATAATATGCAAGATAAAAAAACCTGAGAATAACGCTTACTAGGCCAAACATCTGATCTGTTATTAATACCCACTGAACCAATTAAGGTTCACCTGTAACCTGGTGTGGTGGCCTACACCTGTAACTCCAGCACTCTGGGAGGCAGAGGCAGGAAGCTTGTAAGTTTGGGCCCAGCTAAGGTAACATTTAGGAGACCTTGTCTCAAAAAAAAAAAAAAAAGGGTTGAAGACGTATGTAGTTCAGTGGGTTTAATCCCAGTGTTTAAGAGACAGAAACATGGGCCAGAGGGTTAGCTCAGTGGTTCCGGCGCCTGCCTCGCAAGCGCAAGGTCCTGAGTTTGATCTCGGGTAACCACATATAATGCTGGGCGTGAAGACTCACACCCACCAACAATAAACACCGCATACCACAATGCCGGGGGTGGTGGCTCACGCCTGTAATCCCAGCACTCGGGAGGCGGAGACAGGAGGATTGCTGAGTTCGTGGCGGCTTGCCTGGGCTCCATAGTGAGCTCAGGGCCAGCCTGAACTACAAAGCAAGACCCTGTCTCAAAAAAAAAAAAAAAAAAAAAGAGACAAACAGGAGGCAGAAACTGAGAAACTGAGAGGTAAAAAAGGAAAAAGAAAAAAGAAAGGTTCCCTTTTGATGTAAACCCTGAGCATTGCCCTGCCACCCGCCTCCCTGTGGCAGGCAGCATCTCCCCTAACCCAAAGGCCAGCAACCAACAGGGCTACGCACTCTGATCTGGTTCTTGAGCTGCTCGGCCTCCTGCCGTAACTGATCAAGCTCGCTCATCCTCAGGTCCTAGTGCTTGACGCCACCAGAGAATCCGGGATCTGGAACAGATAGCACACAAACTTGAGAGTGAGCACTGGAAATGACAAAAGCAGACTAGGCTCAACACTATGACTGAGTTGTAAGTTGGAGACCTTCTTAGTACATGCAGCAATTTATACCACATTGGCCTGAGGCTGGGATAATAAAACACAAACATGGTATCACTGGCTATGTACAGTAGATGAGGTCTAGGAATAACATACTGTTGCAAACACTGGGGTGGACTGGAAAAAGAAAATGAAGAAGACAGTGTGATGAAGAATCTAGTCTCCCCGTAAATCAACAACATGAGACTCACATTTAGAATGGCTACCATGCAAAAACCCAGGAGCAGTAATCTTAGGAGACAAAATTGAGGTGGCCTGGCAAGCTAGCACCTGGGAGCCAAGGCTGTGACCATGAGGCTGTTTGTAACCACTGAGATCCCACAATGTCCACACAACAACCCCAAAAAAGCATGCAGAGTGTGCAGCAAGAAACCTGTGTGCCCTGCAAGAAACCCTGCAACCCTAGGGGGCTCAGAAACACCCTGTTTCTTCTAGGTACAGGCTGAGTCTGGCCACTGTGAACCCTGTGTGCCTGTCCACATCAGACAGCATTCCCCTCATCAGAGGCAAGGAAAAATCACCCAGTTAAACGAGACTTCTTTTTTCCAGAGAATATGACAGATGGAATGGCATTTTTGACAAAGATCTCAGCTGGTAAGTCTCAGACCATAAGTATGAGCAAAGCACCACAAGGTGAAGATAAATGGATTACTAACATTTTAATCACTTATGAACAGAATTAGTTCCCACATACAAACATGGTTTAAAAAAAGACTTCAATTTTCCAAGGATATTGCCATAGGGTTAACATAACATACACAATACATCTAAATAGTGGTAGTTATTTTCTGGGAATTGAAAAACACATCTGGGGGATTATCTGGAAAGCTAGAATGTTTGAACTGTTAAAAACTTTCCTAATCTACACAAAAACACTCCCAAATCACTACACTAGCTGATCACATCATTTATTCCTCATGTGTACTCAGAGATGATGGCAAAATCTTTTATGGCTGAAAAAGTACCCTGACCAGCATACTGGGATGGGTAGGGAAAGTGGGGACAACAACTAAGTGCTGAAGGTAGGGACCTGCACAGAGCAGAGATGCTGGTGCTGCTGTTTGGAAGGCAGGGCATGTGGCAACACTTCCAGAAGGGGTTCTGAACACTAGAATGGTTTCCAAAGGCCTTCAGCAGGTCTGTGAATTATGAGTAAAGCATTGCTAGAGAAAACCACAGACTCCTGGGCACAGTTCCCTACTGGTACTAGATGAGGGCACTGTCACATGAGGGGGACAGTTTCTTCTTATAGGAAAAGACTGGTTAATTCTTTCCTTTGGAAACAGTCTAGTTGTGTTGCCCAGGCTGGTCTTGAACTCATTAGCTCAAGTGATCCTTCTCCTGCAGCCTCCTGAACAACCAGGGCTACAGGAGATTTCCACTCCATCTGACTCCTACTCGTGGGTCTACAAAGTGTGAAGCCTGATGTTTACAGATGTTGCTGTGTCAGAACCCAAACTGTTTCAAGCTATGCTGACCTGTCCACATTACATGTTTCCTGCCTCGTGCGCTTCAAGCAAGCTTAAGCCTGCACGCAGAGCGGGCATTTATTCTACAACGACGTCAGCTGCTCTCAGCTGTAACACCCCAGCCCCCCACTGTATAAAGCCACTGAGGAAAAGCTGCAGTGAATTCTCATGAGGCACGGAATGCAAAAATTCTATTTATTCAATAAGCAAGCAGTGCCTGATTCTGAAGTAACGCTGGAAAGATGAGGTGCGTTTGTGAGCATAATAAAGTGACAAACCTGGGGACCCAAGCACACAGGACGACCTTCTTGAGCCGTCCCGTCACCGTGCCTCGTGTAACAGAGCCAAGGAGCCCTCCATGGAAAGCCGACATTTGGGTAGATGGCCTTACAGTGCTAAAATCTTCTCTGTAACCCTTTCAAAAGTTCAATATTCTACAGAAGACTGTTTATATGATGACCCACCAGTTATATTACCTAAGATTAAAGACTTTATTTTTGGGGTCTGGTACTGGGGATTGAACATGCCCTTCTTCCAAGGTAGAAATGAGGCATCTTTTTTAATATTTGTTTTTTCCCTCAATTTTTAAACATAATACTTTTTTTTGTTGTTGTTGTTTTTTGCACTAGTCAGTAAGCACATTTTTGTGGGGGAGTTTGAGACTCAGACACAGACAAACAGATACTAACTACATCTGGATTCTTTTAATTTCTTTCCCTTCCATTCAGAGGCCCCTTCCCATCCTTTCAAAGAATAGCCCCAGATTCACTGATCCTACTCACTTTAAAATGAAAAATACTGCTTAATTCAGTGACTTCTGAAAACTTCATATAACATCAATACCTTAACATTTGGTCCCAAGTGAAGAGCACAGACCCAGACCTCCCTCTTTTGCTAGTAGGCAGTGAAATGATCAGCACAGCTTCTGATCACAGGACCTCGACAATCAGTGGTGCCCTCAGGTCAGTGAAGAGACTCAAATATGTGTGAACATGCATTTTTACTGCTACTAAAATAAGACACCTGTTAGACCGTCTGCAATCCATACACAGAAGGGTGAGACAGGGAAATCCCTCATCAGGCAGTTAACATTTCCAACAGAGACTAGAGGATATAATTCCTTTTTTTCATATGGGGCTCTAACTTGGGACTCAGCTTGCAAGGCAGGTAGGTGCTAGAACCTCTGAGCTAATGCCCTGGCCCTAAAGATATACTTTTTAAAAGGTTTAAATGCCTAATAATGTGCTCGCTTCGGCAGCACATATACTAAATGCCTAACAATGAATACTTTTTCTCACTACAGCTGGTCTGTACATGGGATAAATTAAAACCTATGAGAGGTTTTGTGGGTGGACTCAATCAGATTAGGACCACGCTGGGGACACAGCCAAAACACAAGGCAGGCAGGAGAGCGATGCGGACAGGCCCTCAGCAAATGGGCGACACAGGAGTAGAATCCTCCCAACAGCCATGTCCGCCTCAGTGGAGACTGGGCTGAGAGGTGCACCCTGTTGTGTGTGGCAGTATATGCTCTTTAGGCACAGAAAAGGGACCAATGGCAATGCCGGCCAACATGCGCTCCTCCTCCACAGTCAGCTCTGGAGAAAGGCCCACGAAGGGTGGGCTCACTGCTCCTCACCATCTTCCCACCTCCACACAAGGCCTGCTTACTGCACCCCAACAATCACAGCTCTCAGGATGCTGCAGCCAAGAAGCATCTGCATTCTCTTCTGCACATCTAAGTTTAGAAAAAACAGCCAATACTAACTGCTCAGAGAACTGCTGGATGACATGAATCTTACCACTAAGAACACTAAAGGACCCAGGCTCAGTGCTGCACCTCAGTAATCTCAGCACTTGGGAGACTGGCAGGATGACTGGAAGTTTGAGGCCAGGCTGGGGGACACAGGGAATTCAAAGTCAGGCGAACTACACAGTGAGATCTTTTTTTTTTTTTGCTTTTTGAGACAGGGTCTCGCTTTGTAGTTCAGGCTGGCCCTGAGCTCACTATGGTACCCAGGCAAGCCGCCGCGAACTCAGCAATCCTCCTGTCTCTGCCTCCCGAGTGCTGGGATTACAGGCGTGAGCCACCACGTCCGGCATTGTGGTATGCAGTGTTGATTGTTGGTGGGCGTGTCTCCATGCCCAGCATTATATGTGGTAACTGGGGATCGAACTCAGGACCTTGCGCTTGCGAGGCAGGCGCTGGAACCACTGAGCTAA
>PVIC010012748.1:0-39116 GCA_004025085.1 Thryonomys swinderianus | reverse complement strand
AACAAACATGTAGGTTTTTTCAGTGAGGGTAGTTTTAGTTTGCATAACTAGACTAATTTTTTCCCTCTAGGTTATGGAGCACCTGGGACTTAAAGCCTGTGAGAGAAATTACATTTCCCAAATCAAATAAGCCTATTGTAAGGTAAGATCTTTCCCTTTTATTCTTCATAATATAATTTGTGGGTATACTTTTGCTAGAGATTAAAGCACCCAGACCTAAAGAACTATGTGCTTGAAGGCAACATAAAAAGATGGCCATTTCTCACAGCAGGTTGTATGGGACACAGAGCAAAAGGACCATATTTATTGTCTTGAGGAGGAGTCTGAGTCAGGAGCTCAGAGCCTACTGGATAGCCAGGCTGGGTGGTAGTGAGCCTCAGAGGCCTCAGAAAGTACAGAAACTGTGCTTTTTCACTCCCTAATGTGTAAAAAACATAACAGAGACTGACTGCTAACAGCATGTGCTTGACAAGATGGATAAACAGCCAGCTGCCCTTTGCTGGGTTCATAAATTTGACTTAAAAACTCAATTAGAACCAAAGTGATTCAAATTCTAGTTCATTAAAATAAATTTATTTTCATTATACTAACTCCAAAGTTTAATGAGCCTAATTTTTTTTTTTTTTTGAGACAGGGTCTCGCTTTGTAGTTCAGGCTGGCTCTGAGCTCACTATGTAGCCCAGGCAAGCTTCGAACTCAGCAATCCTCCTGTCTCTGCCTCCTGAGTGCTGGGATTATAGGCGTGAGCCACCACGCCAGGCAAGCCTAAATTATTTTTAATCCTAGTTTTTTACCCTTTTTCAGGGAAATAAAATGTATCTGTAAAATAATTATAATTTTAAGGATATATTACTGTTATTGTTTAAAGTTTCCTATAGCTGAGCATTTTTGGTTTACATAATAAACTATTAACAAGAGAAGAAAGAAGATCCTATACAAAGAAGGAACAGATTGTCCTGAGCTCCTAGTTCCCAGTTTTATACTTGTGTTACCTAGTTAAAATGAGTCTCAACTTGTCAGCAGAGTAATGTCTCAGAAACACAATCAAAACCAATGTTTAAACCATTTAATTATATCTTTGTGCTCCTGGGAAAATATTTTATCTTTATATCATGACCAATGTGCTAATATAACTTTTATAATATAACACACACATGGGATTTGTTTTTACAGCCTTACGTTTTCCTGCGATGGCCACCATTTGTACACAGCCAACAGTGAGGGGACAGTAATCGCCTGGTGTCGGAAGGACCAGCAGCGTGTGAAGCAGCCCATGTTCTATTCCTTCCTCAGCAGCTATGCTGCTGGGTGACTGTGAGGGGCTGTGTTCTACAGAGTACGGGACCCACACTTAAGGAGTTGGCTCTGCCAGTGCAGGAGGCTGAGCCTGAGGAAATGGATGACTCAAACAAACATACAGTGTTTCTGCTCTCCTGCACAAAATTCCAATGGCATCTCAGGTCTTGCAAGGGAAGTTATGTCCTAATTTAGCGGTGATACAGAAGATTGTGTCAGTGTGTACCAACCAACAAGCCTCAGGTCTTACGTGGTAAATTAAAGTCATAGTCTTAAAGTTTTTCCCGCAAAGGTACTCTAAAGGATAAATATCACCCTTTTTGGTTTTTGGAAAAGAGCCAGTAGAATTTAAATTGGCTAGCTAATTATTCATATAAACTATAAATACTATATTTTAAAGGCTTTCTGCCTTGAGATACCCCCCCACCCTCCACACACACACCCCAAAAAGGAAAGAAAAACAGACAAGAATTTTCAGGACTTAATAATTGTTTTAAGAAGCAAACTATCCAGTAGGTGCCTCTGCACCAAACATTTTATGGAATATCTGAATACTAAGACTATGAATGAATCTAAGCACTGGGCAGTTTTTACCAGTTGCCTTCTTAACTCAAAGGAGAACCAGAATTGTTTTGACAGCCACAAACAAAAAAGCAAGTATCTCTTGATTTCAGACACACTTTGTTTCTTCATAAAAATTTTACTTAAAACCCAAGAAACTAGATTATATATCCTTAGTTGAATCAACACGTTGATAAATCTTTCAATATCTGTCAGTAGCCGCCAATAGCCATTTCATTTTCAGAGCATTGAATGCTTAACCAATTGCAATAGAAACCTTCTACTATGCAAGAAGTTTCCACGGGTATCAACAGTCCCCAACATACAGCAATTTAACCTCATCTACAGAAGGAATTTTCTTACTCGAAACAGAATCAGAAAAGGAGACAGTTTACTGAATTTCCAACAGAAGACAAAAATTCTTCTAGGAAATCATTTCACCTGTTGCTAGTAACCAATTACACCTGAGAATTCTAGGAATGCTAGAAAAAGCTAAGTGTGTCCCATGCAAACCCACACACTATACAGATAGAATTTCTGAAAATCTTGGAATAGTCCATATCTGCCACGCTGTGACAGCTGTATTTTTTCTTGGGGTGCTGCTTTAGTGGGTTTGAAAACATTGTAAAATAGGCTCAGAAATATGTTACCACAGGATAAAAATGTATTCCCACCTAAGAATAACTTGTGCATTTGTTATGGAAATTTAATTCATGTAATGTTTATAGAACTACTTTTATAACTTCCACACTTTCTACAACATTCTGCTTAGAAGCTATAAAATACAGTTGCAAAGTCTCTGCCATCAAGATAGGACCTAGGCAAGGAAATGGCCACATGTGGCCCTAACCTTCAGCTGCACACACATGCTCAGGGCCTTTGGATCATGGTTGGCACTGGCTAGGGGTTCATTCTGAGGTCCATGGAGTTGCAGAGATGAGATTATTCCTATTCACGTTGAAGTGATTTGCTTTGTTTAAAAACAAAATCGCAGCTATTGTCTAGTTTCCATTTTTTTACTGAGAACTTTAGTCTATTAGAATAGGGTTGCTACTCAGTTTTTTTTTAAGGGCTGAATTTTGTCATTTATTGAAAAAAATATGCAAAATAACTGGTCTTGTTAACAGTGCAATATTCTATTTTTATGTAAAAATTAAATTCTGGGGGATTATTTATTCAGCATGAAACCTAATATGTATATGTTGGAGACACTTCATAATGTGCATGTTGTAGCAAACATTCTTCTAAATTATCACAAGCTCTGTTATCTTTGTATACATTGCCACTTCAATTTGGAAATAAATTTCATAAAAACAGGTTTAAATGCTTATCCTTTGTATAACAAATACCATGACCATATCACAAAATGATGTAAATTTCTATCACTAGAAAGTGATGAAGATAATTTTCCTTTCTTGATTGTACTCTTTGTGCTAAAACATTATATTTCGACCTTTCTCACCTATAAATGAAGGTTAGACATCAGTCGTGAGAGCAGCCCACTTGTTTTGACAGGGTCTCACAATGTAATCCAGGCTGATTCTAAACTCTTGGAGATCTTCCTGCTTCAGCCTCCCAAGGTCACTTGTTTTAAAGGAAAACATATCTGTACCCATGGCAGATCTACACTGTGCCCATCATGCATCAGGCACCATTCTAAGTTCTGAAGATGTGATGTTACACACAGACTAGCAGAGAGGCAGCCGTAATGCCATAGATGGCACAGTGTACACGGTCACAAACCATGGGAAGTGCTGAGGAGGTCGAGTCAAGGCTCTCAGAACAGAATTCAGTGTCTATAGCTGTGACCCAGAAGGCCTGTGGAGAGACTGGACGTTGTGTTGCTCCCTACAGGATGGACAGTAATCCAGGTGAAGGTCGGCACATAGTGAGCTCTGGGCCGGAGCCTTAGCAGGCGCAGGCCAGGGAAGGAAGAAGTGGCTGTCCACACCCAGCCTTTGCAGAGGGGAGGGACAGCAGAGTGGAGGCGACTGGGACAGTGCAGAGTGGGCTGCACACAGGCACAGCCTCCCACTGCTTTGGCCTTGCCTCTGTGGTGCTTTGTGGCTTCTCAGATGGCTCTGGGTGTCTTTCTGTCCCTGGGAGGAGCCAACAGCACCGTTTTATCAGTGGACCCTGCACACCCCCAGGCCTGCTCTGCAGCAGGCCTCTCTTGGTGCAGGTGATGACAGGGAGGGAGGAGCCATGGTGCACCCCAGCCTATTGGAGCTCATTCCTGATATCCTTTAGCCACTGTGTGACTCACTGATTTCCTAAGGCAACAAGAAGAAACCAAACCAGTCAGTATTCTTAAACAGTGTTGAAAAGAGGTTAGCTGAAGAGTAAAACTACTGAGATTCTTGCATTATCCATTGTGAATCCTCCCCACCCCCCTTTTGTTGCTGAGAATCCTTCATCTGTTCCTACTTTGTCCACAACAGGGACAAAATGTTTGTTCCCAAACTGTTTCACTTCTTGGCCAGCTGTATACTTTAATTTTTCTAGTAGGCTCCTTTAATCAGGGACCCCATCTATTACGAAGCTAAAGTGCTCCAGAAAAAAATAGCTGAAAAACACCAGCAGTTGGAGGTTACATGGAGAGGAAACAGAAATGCCATATGAACAATTGAAGACTGAAGTCAGAAGAAGCAAAGAAAGGCCATACATTCAGTGCAAACTGGTGTTAGGGAGAATCACATGGTTTAACACCTTGACATGCAGTATTTATCAGGTATTTCCCCCAATGATCCCATTTTAAACTCTACAATTAATAAAGCTGCCATGTTTGCCAGTATAAAATGCATGCACTTAAATCCACACAAAGATGGGAAAGAGATGCCACTAATTGTGCTATGTGACACTAACAGAAAAATATGCCTGCCACTGTGCAGCTCAGCTCTTTGAGAGAAATTAAATGTGTTCTTCAGACCAAAGTGACTAGAAGGTCATTTGAGACTGGACTGTAATCTTGTTTAAGTGCTGAGCATGTTTCTTCCTCAATAACATAGAATGAGAGATGAGATTATTTTGTGGCCAAGTCTGTATTAAGCTGTTTTGACCAAAACTTAAAGAGATTGATAAAGAATTTTCTGGGATTTTTGTAAAAATGAAACTATAATTTTGACGGTGACTGACCTAAATACATATGATTAACTAGCTAACTTCCTCATGTTTTTTCCATACATAATTTATTTTACTTAGTAATGTTTCTTGGTACCAAAAAAATTTCTACCTCTGTTTGCTTCTATTTTTGTAAGAATCAGACACATAGGGCCGGGGATTTAGCTTAGTGGTTCTGGCATCTGGCTAACAAGCACATAGGTCCCAAGTTCAGTCCCCGGTACCACATACCACACAGGGCCAAGTGTGGTGGCTCACGCCTGTAATCCCAGCACTCGGGAGGCAGAGGAGGACTGATGTGAGTTCAAGGCTTGCCTGGGCTATAGTGAGTTCAGGGCCAGCCTGAACTACAAAGTGAGACCCTGTCTCAAAAAAAAGAATCAGACACGTATCTTATTTTCTGGGATGGTCTGGAGAGCCCAGGTGTGGGACTCACAGGCCACTGCCTGCACAGGGCGCTGAAAGAGCAGGTGCATTTCAGCTTCACTCTCCCCTACTCGCTGAGGCCCACACACCAAACAGGCTCTTGGGTGGCAGCAGTGTGGTGGAGCTAGCTCCTTCGCCACTTTGTGGGCACAAAGTCTCCATTTGATGCTCTCTTAATGAACCATCCTCCTCCCATTGCTTTTTAAATTTCAGTTACTACAACCAATTCTTTGAATACATTCAGTTTAAGAAATCTTTCACAAACACATAGGAGCGTTCCAAACAACCAAAGTCCACCAGAGCCAAATCTGACAAGTATTTGATAAATGTTGGTCAAAAACAAAGTATGATCCCAAGTATAGGTAGCAGTGCACACCTGGAGGCCCAGTACCCTGGAACTAGGGCCCGATGGCAAGTTTGAGCCCATCCCGGGCAACTTTGTGACTTGAGACTGTGTCTCAAAAAAACAGCTGCGATGGGCCAGGGATTTAGCTCCGTAATTCCAGTGTCTGCCTGGCAGGCCCAAGGCCCCAAGTACGATCCCTGTTACCACATAACCACAGTGCCAGGTGTGGAGGCTCACACCTGTAATCCCAGCACTTGGGAGACAGAGGCAGAAGGACTGCCACAAGTTCAAGGATGCCAAACTCCAAGTGGTCAAACTCATGGAACCAATGACAAATGTGCTGGATTTCTTTTTCCAGGATCCACCAGATCGACCTTGTAAAAAGAGTTCATAACAGCTAAATCACGATATGACTTCTATCTGAGGCCCATTAAATCAGCTCCCTGAAGAAGCTCCAACTGCCATCTCCCCAATGACCCTTCTCAGCTCCATTTAGATGAAAACTACACTTTTACCGAAGTTACGGATAAGATACTTCTTCAGGGAGGGAAATATTTCAGACAGCTAAATTAATTAAAAATTATAAGGTGTAGGGCCAGAGAGTTAGCTCAGTGGTTCCAGCACCTGCCTCGCAAGCGCAAGGTCCTGAGTTCGATCCCGGAAACCACATACAATGCTGGGCGTGGAGACTCACGCCCACCAGCCATCAATACCACATACCACAGTGCCGGGCGTGGTGGCTCACGCCTGTCATCCCAGCACTCGGGAGGCAGAGACAGGAGGATTGCTGAGTTCAAAGCTTGCCTAGGCTACATAGTGAGCTCAGAGCCAGCCCGAACTACAAAGCGAGACCCTGTCTAAAAAAAAAAAAAAAAAATTATAAGGTGTAGAAAACAATTGAGGCACATTCACTGAAGGTGAGTTAAAAAGCGAGATACTACTACACCCCTATGCTTTCCCTAGGAATGAATATCAGTGGTTGATATTCTAAATAGATCACAATCACCTTTATTGGGGACCAGAAGATCCCTTGCCCATTCCTTCTAGGAAATTCATGTGTGCTGGCATATGCTACATGACTAGCTTCCCCATTTGATCCCTTATTTAATCAATATTACCTATGTTACTGTACTTGTAAATCTTACTGATCACGGTTTTGTCCTACCTCATGGCTACCTTGTGATTTTCCATTGGATCTTATAGTTTTTCCCCACCTTGTATTTGCCTAGTGTGGGCTTTGCACCATGAAACACCCTGAGAATTGGGATGGGTGGTACTCCACCCATTCCTCTTGTCTCTCTTAGGCACTTTCTCTCAATAAATTTTTCCTACTCTTAGAAAAAAAGAAAAAGAAAAAAAAAGCCATCAAAAGACCCCACTGATCCATAGGTCTCTTCCTTGCTCTTAAAAGGCAAAATCCAGCACCCAATATACATTTACAAAGCATAGCACTCAATCAAAACTCAGTGCATAAGCCAAGAGATAGGAAAACGTGACTCAAAACAGAAAAAAATTCAGTTGACAGAAACAAAGGAAAAATTTAATGGGAGTTCAATACAAACGTTAAAATAGCTATTATAAATGTGCTCAATATACTAAATGAAACGCCTAGAGATAAATATACAGTATCTGAAATGAAAATTTTACTGCACTGCTTTACCAAATGAGGCACCTCTGAAGAAAAAAATCAGTGAACTTGACAGAGCAATGATAATGTTGGTGACGGTGGTGAGACTGGTGTGCAGGGAAGGGAGCCAACGCTATGCGGTGACTGCAGCGTTCCTGGCGACACGAGAGGGACAGACTCAGAATCCCTAGAGGGTCGTGAGGTCTGGGCTGGCTCTGAGTCTGTTTCTCACCAGCTGGGTCAGGGTTATCTTCGCTGCTGGTCAAGGATCCATCGTGGAGATCTGCCTTAGCCCGACCTCTTCCTCTTCAAAAGCCTCAAGTCCCACCTTGAAAGGATAGTGCAGAAAGATCGAACCAGGAAGGGAGCTTCCTGGAAGGACAGATGTTGATTTCCCTGACAACTGGCTACCTGGGGACAAACAGTGGGATTTGGATTCAATGGAAACCCAGGATTCTGATTTATCCAAACCGTGTGGGGAAGGGTGTGACACTGATAAAAGGATTGCAAGAAACATATTTTGAAGCCAAAAACAGCCCAATTTTTAATTTGTGGAATTTTCAGGGCAGAAGAAGGAAGAAGGGAGGAAGGGAGGGAGGGAGGGAGGAAGGAAAAAAGGGAGGGAGGGAGGGAAGAGAGAGGGAGTCTATGGGATGGACATTTACTGCCGTAGTCATTTTACCATAGTCAACTTAAGGGCCTTGGCATTTGTGTCGTACCTGACACTTGCGGCTGCTGCTGGTGCGCCCGGAAGGAGGCGCAAGTTCCCGAGACACGTCCGAGCGGCAGCCAGGGAGGTGCGCGGTGGCCTTTCCAGAGGGAATGAATGCAGCCCCACCCCCCATTCAGGAGTTACACTCCTTTAAAGGTTCCGGTCCCTTCCCCATTCCAAAGGTTCTGCGTTATTTTACCAGAAGCTGGAATATGGACGGCCCCGAAGCCGTATTTCCCCTCGAGGAAGCGGAGAGTTGTCCCTACGCGGTGTTACCGCGCCCATCACAGAGACACAGCTCCGAAGTGCGAGGCTCTGCGCCTTGGCCCGCGGGGAAGAGAGCAGCTGGGCGCCCCGCTCTCCGCCCGCCTGGACTCCGCGCGACGGGCCTTTCCCGGTTTCCTAGCGACGTCGGAGCGAGCCCCGCTCAGCTGTCCGCATCTGTGCGCGCTCAGCCCGCGCCCGGGGAGCTGGAGGCCCCCGCGCCCCGCGCTCGCCCCGGCCCTTCGCTTGGCCGAGCCTGGCCGTGCGCGGACCCGGCTGCGCGCTCCAGGCGGGCGGTTCCCCGGGCGCGGGGCGCGGAGCCCGGCGCGGGAGCCCCGATGACGCACCAGTGACGTGAACGGCGGCGGGCGGGATTTCCCGGCCCCTCCCGGGTGCAAGGCGAGACCCCGCGCGCAGTGGGCGCGGCCAGCGCGGGGCGCAAGAGGCGAGCGTCGCGGGGCCGCCGACCCGCAGCCCACGCGTTGGCGCGGACGCAGCGCCTGGCCCCGGCCCACCTGCGCGCGGTCCCCCGAGCCTCGGGCTCGCGCCGGGACCCCCGCCCGCCCCGCCGCGCGCAGCCCGCGCCCCGCCCGTCCCGCGATGCCGCTCGGCCCCGCGGCCCCCTGCGAGCGCCGCGCCCGGGACCCCGCCTGCGCCTGAGCCGCGGTAAGTGGCGTAGCGGTCGCCCGAGCCTGGGTCCCCGGGAGGAAGCTTCGGCCTCCTCGTGCCCAGAGCTCGAGCCGACCGGGGCCCGGGGAAACGGGCGGGAAAGTGTCGGACCTGGAGAAGCCGCCCCGGCGCCCGCGTCACCCCCACTTGCCCGCGACGCGAAGACCCGAGGTTCCCGCGTCGGCCGCCCCCTCCGCGGCGGGGACCTCAGGGCAGAGACGGAGCGGGCGCTTGGGCACCTGCCTGGAGCGGCCCCGCCGCGGACTTGCGTCCCCTCCTCGGGCGTCTGTCCCCGCGTCGGTGCTGAAACGCGCCGCGCTTCTCGCGCGCCCGGCCGCGCCGAGGGACCTTGGTTTAATTTGTTCATCGCCTCCGAAATAATCACCGGCAGGGGAGGGACGGGCCTGGCTGGAAAAGGTTCTCTCATGCTAACGATCTACTTCTTTCCTCGTATTTTCCGCTAAGATGTTGAGAAGCCCCAAAATGTTGAAGTTTGATCAAGTGACAAAGCGGGTCTTGGGCGCAGGGCCTTGCGCCCCCTCCCAGTCCGTGGCTGCCCGCTCCTCTCCGTCCGCGTCGCCTACGCGGTCTGTCAAAACGAGGCAGGGGCCGGGCTGCTCCACCGAGCGGGAGGCTGCCGAGGCGTCGCCTCTGTTCTCCGCCGGCCTGGGCTGGGGGCGAGGTGTCAGGGTGCCCCCGCTGGGCCCCGAAAGCTCGCTACGGCGAGCCCACGGGGCCTCGAGGGACTCCTTCGCCCCTGGGGCAGCGGCGGTGCCCGAGGGCCTGCGGGGAAGGAGCGGGCCGCCCTCTGATCCGGCCCAGCTCCCCGCCGAGCCTGCTGTGCGCACAGCTGGGTGCTGAGCAGAAAGCGGCCCCGGGAGACAAGACAGCACCTGGAAGCTGTGTGCGGCGGGGTCGTGGCTCGGGAGCGCTCGCAGGTGTGCGCTAGTGCGCATGCGAGGGCTGCTGTGCCTCGCTAGGCAGTGCAGGCTCAGCTGGGGGCTGTGAGGCTGAAATGACTTCGGACGAGGGTCAGGGGTGTCCTGCCCGCGCTCCACAGCCGCCTGCTCCGGTGCCTGCGCCCCTCGGGTGGGATGGAATCACCCAGAGACCTGGGAGGGTCTGGCCATTCCCAGCCGACGGCGCAGGGGCCTTCATTTTTCTCAGCAGACCAGTGACAGGGGAACCAAAAAAAGAGCTTTCCTCCGTTCATTTCCGTTTTTAATGTAAACGTGACAGTCCTCGAAGCCGCACTACCTCAGTGCACCCCTGAAATGGGGGGACACCGGCGGGAACATGGAGCCAGGTCCCCGGAAAGCAAGTGCCCACAGCTGCCTCGCTGAACAGGACACCTGGATGGAGCGGTGGCCCGTGTGCTTGTGCCCACAACGGCCATAGCATAACTGACAACTTCAGGGCAGGCAGCGACGTGGCAGAGAATTCCGAAGTGTACGCCAACAGTCATTCTCACTTATTTATTGCCACATCTCACAGTCACATTTTTTTTAGTTAGTTTGCCTCATTTTTGTTCTGCTTGAGAAGCAAAGAATGCCTAACAATAAGCATCAGACGATCGCCCTTTTCTTCGTGCAGTTTTGAGGCATGGATTTTTAAGCCATTTCCTGGGGTTCACTCCCAGAACACCTTCCTGAGCATGAACTGATCTTTCTGACTTTCCTTGGGGTTCTATTCACTCTAGACATTCTTGGGCACAGATTTTCATTATTCAGGTTTGGTTACCTCAACTAAACCAAAACCTAACATTGTAAACGCTGAACTATCTCATCACCAGTGGCTAGCAAGGAAAAAGTCAAAGGAACCAAATGAGTATCAGGAAGGAAAAGCATAGTGACCAAGGATAGAATACGGCTGCTAAGGACTCGAGGTAGCTGGTTAAAGGCAGATGTTTTTAAGCCAGAGGCCTGAATCACAGGATCAGATGTGAAAACACAAATGCAACCTCCATTTAAAGAAGGAAGTACAGGCAAGGGAGACTGCTGAAGGCAGAAATCACCGCACAGCACCCTAGCCATGAGCATTCTGGGTCTCTCCTGTCACAGCGTCAGTAAGGTCAGGTGGCACCTGAAGGTGCCAAACGTCCTGCACACCGGGAGCTGCACTGAAGCTGTGGCACTTGCTGTAGATGGTCCTGGGTGCCAGGGAGAGATAAGAACAGGTAAGTAGGGCTGGGAAAGTCTCGTCCTGGGCTTCTGGATATCTGCACACAGATCAACAAAAGTCCGATCTAAAAGGTGAGCAGAGGACAGGTTAGGGGGTGCAGGGGCAGCAGGAAGGGCCTGTCCACCGGGCTTAGGCAGGATACACATATGAATGATCTTGTTGCCCCTCCTGTAATACCTACAAGGTTTTGGTTCTTCACAATCACAACAGCGCCTGCTATGTCCTGACTGTCTGGGTTGTGCAGAGAGGGTGTTCAGTGGGTGGGGAAAGGCTAACAGGAAAGTGTCACATCAGTGGCAGGCATATGGTTGAGTGATGTGCAGAGAAGAAAGTGAGCGACCCGTCCTGGACCTCAGCTCCTTCTCAAAGGGGAGGATTTGTCCCTCCTTCTCCTTAGACTTCTCAGACAGCTGCACCATGGCCGTGGATGGTGGCTTTCTCCAGTGGGACCTGCATTGTGAGGCTGTGAGAGGCCCCTGGAGAGCAAAACTACTTCCCTTCCTCCTGCGGGGCCCAGGAAGCATGTTCCACCCCACACATGTGTGCACAGGGTGTCACTTGGCGCTGACCGTGCTCCCGTCCCTGGGTCCCAGGGTTCCTCCTGGTGCACAGCTGAGGGCCCTTTCCCTCCACCACCCTGGCCGTCACCACTGAGGACAGGGCAAAGCACTGGGGGCAGGAAGAAGTGAATCACATCTCGTGCTTTTAGAACTCTGATGCAGGCCCCTCTGCAGCTACAGCCATGGTGGCATCTGAAACCAGCTGCTCCGGAATCCAGAAGTCAGTCTTATTTACTTCTCATGTTCAGTCACAGACATATGTAAAATTGAGATTTCTACCAACGGAGGAAGCAGGTTGAGAAGATGGGAAGGAAAAGCCAGGGAAAACTGGTGGGTGGAGGGAAGGCGGTAAAGGCTCTTCTGTGAGGTTCCGCAGCTCTGACACTGGCAGGAAGATGAGGACAGAGATGACCCCAGGCTGCTGGCACCTGCACGGTGCACGTGGCAGGTCTGCCTGGCATGTAGCTGGGTGGTGACACCCCTGAGGAGGGGTGAGCTCTCTCCCCATATCATAGACTCTGGAGCCCAGGGTTGTGTGCAGGGCCCCCTCACCTGCAGGGCCTTTGCCTCAGGGGGTTCCCCATGCTGTCCCTTCTGGCCCCATTACCATATGGGGTCCAAATCTGCTAGCACCATCCTGTGCAGCGTCTTTCCAGCCTCTTCAGGGGCCATCTGTCCTGTCCTGGGGACCTGTAGACACACTCTGGTGGAAATTTCCAGCAGACCCATTTACCCTTCCACGGCTGGTTCGGAATGGATGTGAGTCGGTTTCTGCTCAGTTTTGATTTCCGCTCAGCAATCTCGGAAGTAGCCTGTGTCCTCTGTGTGCAGCTGACATCACTCACAGCCCAAGCTGCACTTGTGGACGGTGCAAGGTCACCCCCTGCACATCTTGGGCCCAGCCAGTCGGGAGGCCCAGCTCCACAGTGGGCAGCAGGTGTGCTTGGGGGACAGGAGTGTCCCGCAGGTATAGACACACATCAGGCTTCCTGGCGAACCATCCAGGGAAGTGGAAAGTGTGTGTCTGACCAGGGAGGAAGATGGAGGGTGAGGGAATGACCCAAAGCTTTGACCTCCAGGGAAATGACGAAGGGAAACCTACAGAGCTGTTGGCCTCTGAGTCTCGGAGCCGGGTAAAAGTGGCTGTCCTTGGTGTCCCCCAGCTCCTCCTGCTCCAGCTGACTTCCATGTGTTGGGGGTAGAGTCACTTGTGTCCTCCACTGACCCTGGACCCGCGGCTTCCCCGGTCTGCTGGGTGCTGCATCTCCACGTAGTTGCACCTGTCCTCCTTTCTGCTATTGGTTGGCTGGTGTTGAGTTGTGTCTTGTGTGGTTCTCTAAATAGCCCGATATCTTTCCAGAACTTTCCTTGTTGTGGTTTGTTGCAGTTAAATAGTCTGAAATAAGTCAGCCGGTCACTGACTGGACCCCACCCTAGAACTGGTCATCCCAGTCCTCATGATGGATCTCGCCAGGATAGCCAGCACGTCCCATTTTCCTGTGCGTTACAGCTCCCAACTTGGTCACCTCAATTGCTGGACACTATGGAAGGAGTCTTCAATACGTCCATATGGCAGAAGGTCATGGTTACATTTCTACAAGATGAGACCACCACACCTTTGTGGACAACCATTTAGGCAAAGAAAAGACGAAGACCAAGAGACCCAGAGGGAAATCTGTGTGTGAAAACACCTTCCTTCCCACAGATCAGGGCCATGACCAGTGCATGAGCATGTTTTCCTGAGACCAGGGGCCCGGCACCGCCTGTCCTGAGAGGTCACATCATCAGCTGGTCCTGGGAAGATGATGGGACTTTTCAAGCTGGACCAACAAGCACAGGCTTTCGGGTGGAGAGTGCAGCCCAGGCCAGGCTCCCAGAATGGCCGTACAGGGGAAGAAGAGCAGCAGGACGCATCGGCCCAGGCGTGTGAAGGCTGTTCAGTGGTGCAGGAAGTCTGCTCTGTGAAGCGTGCATCCAAGGCGGTTGTGAGCGAAACCAGGACTTAGCATCTCTGGTCTTAGCTCTGCTTGGCGTGTGGGCCACTCAGCGGCTGAGAGACAGGCAGGGACCTGGGAAGGCTCCAGCTCCATCTCTGTCAGCACTGCTCTTTGGCCAGAGGCAGAGAGCCAGGCAGTCGCTGGAATCCGGGGACTTTCAGGTCTCTAGGTAGGGCTGAAGAGTCATGTGACCCCGTTTGCTGGCGCTGGCAACTGAAGAGGGATATATGACTCGCCAAGTGAGGAGGTGACATCCAGGGGACAGGTCCAGAGCTGGGTGGACACAGAGACCAGAGGATCACAGTGACGGTACCAGGTGAAGCTGTGCAGTGCGTAAGATTGTCGAGGGGACCCAAGACCCAGTGGGAACCCAGGACTCCAAGAACAGAGAGAAGCTTGGTGCAGACCAAAATTCTTTCTGTGATGTGCATGCTGTTCCTTTTGTTTCGCTGGACTAGCACCCTGCCTCTGGGCTGCCCCAGCCCCCGAGTACTCTCTGATGCAGGCTTTCTCAGGTTGGATTCCCTTCTGCTGCTGCTCCCTCCAGCCTAGGAAGCAGCAGCCTGAGCCACACCCCCGGCTGACTCATTCTGTCTGCATTCCAGTGGTGGCACTTCTGCCTCTTGTTTATGATTCCTTTGTTCCCTTACTGCCCCTGGGTTTGGATGGCTGTTGCTGGAACCGCCAGTCTCAGTTCATGTCCACACTGGGTTTTTGGTTTAGGTTTTACCCAAATCTCCCCCTTTTTCCCAGCCCTAAGTTTTGGCAGCCCAGAGATAGGCAGGGTGGCCTTGCATGGCAAGTCACCTGAGCCATCTGCAGACCAGCCTGCCCAGCCTGGCCGTCTGTGGTCAGCGTGAAGTGCTCTGAGTCCCCACTGTCTTCATTCAGGCCTCACTATATACCCTGAGGTGCCCTTGCTGAGTTTTCCTGCTGGGAAGAGAGTGCCTCCTCGGTGGGGGGGCCAGCCTCTCACCCCAAAGAACACCTCTCTGCTCAAACCAGTGTCCCCAGTGTACTTCTGCCCTCTCTCCCACCCCAGGGGCAGCAGCTCTGAGTTTCTGAGCCCTGCAGAAGGATGTGGATACTTTCATGCTCAGTCACCTACAGGGGAGCAGGCATAGTTCTTGGTTTCTTTTTCTCGTTTCTGAGATGATATGTCCAGCACCCGAGTTAAAGGAGGAAAAAATTCATTTAGCTCACAGTTTACAGAGACTTTAGTCTGTCCTAGGCTGGCTCCAAGGCAGCCTAGCAGACAGGGATCGCAGAGGAGACAGCTCACAGTGGACGGAAGGTAGCAAAGCGAGTGAGCAAGCAGTAAGCCTCTTTCTGCTCTTTATAATTTTATCCAGACTCCCTGCCTTAGGGTGGGGAGCACTCACACCCTTAATTCTAGCGCCCTTAACCAGCAGAGCACCATGAATCAATCCCAGGATCATACACTGTAGACCCAGCCAACTCTAAAAAAGCCCCATCTATGACTGCATGAGGCTTTGGGGGGACATCTAAACACGAGCCATAGCACTCCATATTTTGTACATTAATGCCAAGCATAAAAGGGTGGCAGGAGGAGTTCACGTTTCTCATCCACACTGGACACAGTGACCATCTCCATCATTTCCACCTTACACCATGGGATGACACATCAGAGAGCTCCCTGCAACACATCACATGCAGCACCTTGGTCTTGACCTTCCTCACATCCAGAACTGTGAGAAAAATTTTCAGATTTTATAAATTACTCAGATACTCTGGGACAGCAGCACAACATGGACTAAGACAAAGACACATGACTGTAACACAGCATGAAGTTAAAAACAAATCCCTCTAGAACACAGCAAAGCAGCAAACCTAAGGTCCCAGAATCTGGCCAGATAAAGGGTCAGAACAGAGCCAGTGCAGGGCAAAGACTTCCAGACAGATGGGAAAACAATGCTAATGTTTAGAAATACCTTCAGCACTAGGGTCACAGGTGCTGAGATTACAGCATGGGGGTGACAGCCACAAAGCTGCTGTCCAGCTGTCTCAGCCTTATATTATAGTATGAAGGCTTTTGTTCCTGACAGCCACTGTGGTAAGCAGAGGAATACCACCTCCAGAAGGCCACACCCTCAAACTGGGACTGCGTTACCTTCCATGGCAAAGGAACTTTGCACATTCATCAAGCAGGAATCTTGTATTTATTATTTTGGTACCGGGACTAAACCAAGGCCCCTCATGTACTAGGCAAGTGCTCAAGCACTGAGGCACATCACCCTAAAGTAAGAATCTCAAGATGCGGTGATCCTAGGTTATATGAAGCCTAATCTATTCAGTAAGGTCCTTGAGAAAGGAGGCCGGGGCACCAGAGAGAAAGTGGAAGGACAATTCTCTGCTGGTTGTGACTGGTTCAAAGGAGTGGCAGCCCTGGCACAGCGGGCTGCTATGGTCCTGTGTTCCCCACCATCCAACTGTCTGGTGCAGGAAGACCACATCCTTTCATCTGTGGTTTTGTGACTGCTAAGTGAAATTTTTCCTTGTGTGCCAGAAGCCCATCCTGCGGTTTGCCACCGCCACCGTTACTCAGGGACGAGTCACTGCGAGTGGATCAGGATCTGCCGCAGGCTGTCAGCCCCGTGAAGGGAAAAAAACAAGACCAAAAAAAAAAAAAAAAAACCCACCTGAGATTCTACATCTTTTTTCCTGGAAAATGTCCATATTACTTGCAGTTTATTTAATGTGAACTTTTTTTTTCTCATTGCTGCTACAATATTCTCTCTAAGGTGTGCCACAGTCTGTATACAAAGCCTCCCAGAGTTCTTTGCATTATGTGTAACAAGTGCTCAACTGCAAAGCTTCCCAGAGTCCTTTGCAACATGTGTAATAAGTGCTTAAGTATCATTCCTGTCATGCAGGACAGCTTTCCACGTCACTTCTTCCTAGCTTTCCTGGGACAGTTATCTCTGGCAAGTCATTTGATTTTTTAAATTCTTCACATCTAGAAAGAAAACTACATTACTGGGCTTCTTTTAGGATCAAACCATTGAGTTGTCATCTAATATTTTTTTAAAAGGCAGGTGGAAATATCTGTAGTCTATGAATTTGTCAGTTTGTCATTGATTTTATTCCCACCTGAGGCATTTTACTTGATTCTAATCATTTTGGGGTGAGAAGGCAACAAACGTACGAAAGTGAAGACTGAGGGCCGGAGGGTTAGCTCAGTGGTTCCAGCACCTGCCTCGCAAGCGCAAAGTCCTGAGTTCGATCCCCAGTAACCACATACAATGCTGGGCGTGGAGACTCACGCCCACCAGCAATCAATACCACATACCACAGTGCCGGGCATGGTGGCTCACGCCTGTCATCCCAGCACTCGGGAGGCAGAGACAGGAGGATTGCTGAGTTCCAGGCTTGCCTGGGCTACAGAGTGAGCTCAGGGCCAGGCTGAACTACCTAGCAAGACCCTGTCTCAAAAAAAAAAAAAAAAAAAAAGTGAAGACTGAAATGCAAGAAAACAGAAACATGCTAGAAAATAAAAAGAAGGTTAGAGCAAGTCTCCTGGTTTCTCAGTCATTTTTCCTACCTGAGAAACATTCTTTTTTCTAGTTCTTCAAGCTGCATCTGCAACACCAGTATTCCATTTGTTCTTGCCTCACTGAAAGAAAGAAAATTTCAATGCTGGCAGCTTGCTCTGCAGCTGACCTATGCAGTCTTTACCCAACAATGAAAGCATGTGGACTAACTCTAATCCTCTACCCTACTTTGTCCCACCCATGACCTGGTCATCTCTGTTGTGCAGTGTATCCACACTGTATATATTACCCTTCCACTAGTCATTTAGTAACTGTCTCAGCAGGTCAACTACTGCAGTATCAAGCGGCATGATTGCGAACTGGGTGATACTCTACCATAGGAGTCCAGGCGTCCCTGAGGGTATACAAGGGAAATCTTGTATAAATCTTCATAGAAGCAAGACAAACTGTGGTTGATTGAAGTGGAAAGTCCTTAGTTAGAGACTAGTTGACAGGTCTTGATTGCTTAAGTTTGTAATTGGTTAAGTTTCCTCTTACTGTTGTCATTGAATTGGTTTGCTTAGTAGGAACATGAAGTGCACAGTCTGGCTAGCTCTTGTTTCCCATGTATGTAGGCATCCATGCATGCATGTATGTATATGTGTATGTAGGTGGTAGGAGGGCTTGAATCCAGGGCTACATTCCCCAGCCCCTTTTGTTTCTCATGAGGATGCAGCACTCCAAGGAAGTAGGGAAACAAAAGAGGATGAAGCAAGAAGATGTGTGATATTCACATCACCTCTGTCCTGGGTTGTGCCCTGGAGAGAGTCTCAGATGAGAGATTCCTGTTCACGGCAAGGTTGTGCAAAATAGCAAAATGCTAGGAACTATTGTTCAGTCTTCCTAAGCCGGAGCAGGGAGACAGATGGGCGTATGCAGTGGGACACCATGGGCTCCAAGCGTAACCCCTAGGAAGCTATTCAGGAGAATACCTATCCTCCACTGTTACAAATGTTTTTAAGTAGGAAAGATTAACTCATACTTAGGTATGTGTATTTTTGAAAGGTAGGAAGACGGGTGACACTCACCAGACTCCCACTGGTGAAAAGGGGTGGCACACAGGGTGCACAGGGGACACTGATCATTGTGTTTTGATACATCAACATATTGTTTATATTGTTCACTAAGCTGTATTATATGTGTGAAATATTTCCTAAGAAGAGACAGGTTGGAAATCTACCCAATTCACTTGCTCAACAAATAATAATCTAATAGATTAGATCACAGAACTTCTTTGTTTTGTTTTTTGAAGTACTTGAGATTGAACCCAGTGCCTTCACACTGAGCTACATTCCCAGCCCTTTAAACAAGCAAAACAGATCAAGGGGGAGTTCAGACAGGGTCTCACTAAACAGCTAGGTTTCCCAACTTGGACTCACACTTGCAGTCCCCCTGCCTCTGACTCACAGAGTACTGGTTCTACAAGCAGTGGCCCCTCACCTGCCAGGTCATAGAAATAGTGCATAATCTGTTCTGTGACTATTTCTATGCCCTGTGGGCCTGGGAGGCTCACAAGTCATGTCTTGGGTCTCAGCTACCTGGGAAATAGCACACCTGCATGCAGAGCCCTGGAAAGAACTCAGGCACCAGAGGCCACACTGATGTCTGAGTAGGTAATTGGAGAAGGAGAGAGACAGACCCCTGCTGGGCCGAGGGCTGTCAATGCCTGACCCAACTTGAGACTCTAGGGAAACATTGTGTCTGTTTGAAGCAACAGAAGTGGCTCAAGTATGAAGAGAAAGAGAATTTGAGGAAAGGTTATAGGGAAGACCATAGAATCAGTGTGAACGGAAGAGCTTTGAGCCAAGGCAGGGTCAGGGTTCTGGACATGAGGGTGGGGAGCAAGGGGACAAGGTCTTCTTGATCTCAGACACAGCCCCCACTGCCCTTGGGCCCCAGCACTGTGAATGTATTGTCACTGCTGCTTTGTCCACAGCCCTGGTTAGGAGTGTGCTGGGAAGAAGGCCTGCGAGGTCCTTTGGCCAGGCTGCTGCAGGGACACGTGCTCCACCCACCCACTGGCCCAGCCAGTGTGGGATTCATCCCAGTCTTATGATTCCATAGACTTTTCAGATGTGGTTGCGGCTACCCCGTTACCTCAGTCCACACTGACCACCTCAGCATCTAAAATTCTTCCAGTAAATACTGATTTTTTTTTTTTTTTTTTAGCTTTTTGAGACAGAGTCTCGTGTTGTAGTTCAGGCTGGCCCTGAGCTCACTATGGTGCCCAGGCAAGCCGCTGCGAACTCAGCAATCCTCTTGTCTCTGCCTCCCGAGTGCTGGGATTATAGGCGTGAGCCACCACGCCCGGCACTGTGGTAAGCCGGTGTGGATTGTTGGTGAGCGTGTCTCCACGCCCAGCATTATATGTGGTTACCGGGGATCGAACTCAGGTCCTTGCGCTTGCGCGGCAGGCGCCGGAACCACTGAGCTAACCCTCCGGCCCCAGTAAATACTGATTTTTAAGAGTCATATTAATGGAGTTACTATGTTGTATTTTTTATGGAATGAAGACAGAAAGAATGTGAACAAAAGAGACCAAAAAAATTTTTTTTAAAAAAAGAAGAATGTAATGCTGGACGTGGTGGCTCACGCCTGTAATCCCAGCACTCAGGAGGCAGAGACAGGAGGATTGCTGAGTTCGCGGCGGCTTGCCTGAGCACCATAGTGAGCTCAGGGCCAGCCTGAACTACAAAGCGGGACCCTGTCTCAAAAAGCAAAAAAAAAAAAAAAAAGAAGAAGAAGAATGTAAACAAAAGTCACAATTATCTTAACTGGAATATCTACCTTTTCAATTTTATGTTTCCTTTGGAATTTGGAAACTTTTATAAGCAGTTATATAGGGAAAAAGATTGATTCTACTAGATTGAAACACCCCCCCCCCATTCACCTTAGTTGTACTTCTATGACAAAATACCTGAGACTGGGTAATTTTATACAATAGAAACTTGTTTTGCACAGTTCAGGAGACTGAGAAGTCCAAGGTACTGTCTCAAACCACAAGATAATGATTTCTAGGAGTCTTTCCCAGAAAACATTTTAAGACTTCGGGATGATAGTGGAGGTTCTGATGGAGAGCTGTTCTTCACACATAGCACCATCTAGGTGTCTTGCACGTGGTAGGGGTGATTGCTACGTCCTCATATGGCAAAAGGGCAAAGAAAGCAAAAGCTAATTCCACGCAGCCCTTTGTGAAGCTGTGATCCACACAGGAAGGTAGAACCCTTGTGGGTTAGTCCCTTCCTCAAAGACTCCACCTCTTCACACAAGCACAGTGAGGATTTGTTTTCACTGTGAATTTTAGAGCTGACGCACATTCAAGCCTTAGTAGCTGCCCAAAAAATTAATGGGACTTAGAACCCTCAGGGCTGTCGATGTTTGCACCTCTTGGTCTGGACTACTATTGTGTCTGCTCCTGTGGTACTGACTTAGAAGGAAATTGATGCTGGAATTTTTCCATTGAATTAATTAAGTAGGTACTGAGCGAAACTCTTCACAAGGTGTTCTGGGGGCCTGAGAAAAGTGGATCTGACAATCTCTTGTCCTAGAATGAGCTCACAGTGAAAGCAGAAAAGACACACATACTATTACATGCCTGCCAGATTATAAAGTCAATGGTAGTGAAAACACTAAAAAGCCCAGAAGTGTCACAGACAAGAGGCAGGTCTCCAGGCCACAGTAGGAGCCAGCCCGTGTGAGCTCTGAGAAGCTGGCAGCCCCGGAATGAGGCCGGGAAGATGTAAGAGGAAGCTTTATCCAGGAGGAATGGCAAGCCAGGGAGGGTGGCCTTAATCAGAGAGTGGAAGCCAAAGGATCAAAGTGGGAAAGTTCTGACATGACACGAAATGCAACTCAATCCCCCAGGCTGGAATCATTTTGCTTTTATTATCATATGGGAGTTCTGTGCCACTTTTTAAAATCTCTTGTAATTGCATTTGACATTTCAGAAGAATTATCCCCATCATTACATTTTAACCAGGGATGTGATTTTGAAAAGATGAACTTACTGGCTGTCTGGGGGCCTCTTCTTTTGCACCCTGGTTCACTAATTGACTCCCTGCCTGGAAAAGCAGGTAGAGGTTCAGCTTCACCGCTTCTGTGGAGAACAGGTGCCGATCTTGTTCAAAGAGGAGTTGCGTGTCAGCCTCCCAGGTCCTGCTCAGCTCTGCAGGATGCAGGGCAGTCACTAACTAAGGGGACTCCATCTGCCCAAGAATCAGTGACAGCGATCCCAAGGAAGGAAGTCATGAAAGAGGCACCTCGTCACTGTTAGAGAGCCAGCTGGGTGCAATATGGAGGGAGGTGCCGTGGGCCAGGGAGCTGGGTGGAAGTCCCAGGATTAAAGGCAGATGAAGATGATGGAACCAAAAGGGAAAGGTAGGCCGACAGTGAAGGGAAGTATGCAGAGCTGGAAGCCACCATTAAAAAGGACCACTGTCCAGCGCATGTGAGTCAAACTGAATGAGGCCAGCATGAGACTCAGTCCACTGCTCAGGTGTGGGAAGAAAAGTCACACTCAGTTTTCCTCTCACTCACCTATACTTGAAGCATGGTTGCCTCCAAACCCTTTGGAATGTGTACAGGACCAGGGTGGTGAGAGAAGTGCTTCATTGGTCCTGGAGGCATCTGTCCATCAGGGGCCCAGTGAGACGCCATCAGCTGGGTGTTCTCTTGAGACTGCTGGCTCTTGGTGCCCTTGGGTCCTGCCCAGGGCACAATACACTCCCTCAGACTGCCTGTGAGCCCCTCTGCCTCAGAGGACCAGACAGCCCCACCCACTAGCTAAGAAGACTTTATAGCCCCGACAACCAACTTCAGTGAGCTTACTTTCTGATCCTAGGGGAACTGCCCTCTCCCCCTCTGCTTCTGGCTGAGACATCCCCCTTGCCCTGAGCTCACCCATCCCTGGGTCTTGGGCTGTTTGAAACAGTACTGGACAGGCTCATGGGTCATGCTTTAAATTCATCCTCAACGTTCAGTGGCTCTTGGAATAGGGACATGTGGGTTATCACCTCAAAAATACCCTCTCATCTCATGAATGTAGTGAATTTGGTCTTTCTTTCAAAGACATCACTATGCTCAACATATTCTGGCCTTCCGGACGCTGTTGACAGCCACAGAAGCTAAAGTTCCTGACAGAGGTCTAGGGGGAGGTGCCAGGCAGCCCAGATCACAACCAGAGTGCATAACCACTCCCTGCACATTCCTTTGTACCACCTGGCTGTCCCAGACCCTTTGCTCATAGTGGCTCCTTCCATCTTCAGGACTGTGCCTTGAGGCAGGTGCAGTCCCACCTGTTCTCCAGGTGTAAAAACTCAGGTTCCTCAAAGTCACGATACAGGTGCTTGAGCTTCCTTTGGGTTTGTCAGTAGCTGCTGTGCTTCTGTCTTCCACCCAGTGATCGTGAGAAGTGTCTAGTCCTGAAGATGGTCGTAGATTTGTGTCCTAAACTGCTCACCTCTATAAAGATGCTTTCTGCAGCAGTGGTAAGGAGAAAGATATGAGGAATTGGCCAGGAGATGGGGCAGTGAATGACAGGAAGAGGGAGGGGACAGTGAAGGCCCCAGCAGGGCAGAAAGGAGCACCCACCCTGTTAAATCATTGTGCAGCACCGGAGCATGACTCTGAGGGGAGACCCCCCCCCCCGTGGGTTTTGAGCTCCCCTTAGTCTAGACTTGCCTGTGAGCTCTGCAGAGATTAGGGAGGTAATGAGGATGAAAGGACAAGCCACAGATGGGGAGAGAATATTTGCAGGGTACGTATGATAAAGGCCAGCCAAAGGGGACAACTTTTAGAAAACAGCTCTATTTTTAAAAAATGAACAAAAGTCGTGAACAAGCATCTCACCAAAGAAGATGCACAGATGGCAAATCAGACACTGTTTGGGAAATGCAAGTTAAAACAGCAAACGGATGTCACTTTACACCTTCCCTAGTGGCCCAAACCCAGAAGACTGACTGCCCCAGATGCCGGCAAGGGCACAGGGTTCCCACCCTGCCAGGACAAGGAAAAAAAAAATCAAAACCAATATAGTAAGATCCCTAACGTAAGCTCCACACTTTGGTAGTGATGCTGTATCTGTGTTGGTTCCCTGTCACCAGTGTGCCACTCTGGTGCGGGATGGAGGTCCTGGGGGCTAAGTAAATGTGTATGGGCAAGAGCCATGTGAGAACGCCCTATATTTTCTGTTCAACTTCACCATGAACCTGAAACTGCTCTAAAACTTAAAACGTATTTTTTAAAAAGGCCTGGGAAAGTAGCAAAAGATGAGGAAGGTGGGGGAGAAAAGAACCGTCCTTGGGCAAGACAAGGGAGATTATGTGGCTTTGTGGAGCTCACAGAACCTGGGCCGGGGATTTAGCTCAGTGGTTCCAGTGTCTGCCTTGCATATATATGCAAGGTCCTGCCCGAGTCAGATCCTCAGGACCATACACCACAATGCCAGGTGTAGTAGCTCACACCTCTAATCCCAGCACTCAGAAAGCAGAGGCAGGAGAATTGCTGAGTTTGAGGCTTGCCTGGGCTACATAGTGAGCTCAGGGCCAGGCTGAACTACAAAGCGAGACCCTGTCTCAAAAAAAAAAAAAAAAAAAAGGGCCAGAGGGTTAGCTCAGCGGTTCTGGCGCCTGCCTCACAAGTGCAAGGTCCTGAGTTCGATCCCCGGTAACCACATACAATGCTGGGCGTGGAGACTCATGCCCACCAGCTATCAATACCACATACCACAGTGCCGGGCACGGTGGCTCGCGCCTGTAATCCCAGCACTCAGGAGGCAGAGGCAGGAGGATTGCTGAGTTCAAGGCTTGCCTAGGCTACATAGTGAGCTCAGAGCCAGCCTGAACTACAAAGCGAGACCCTGTCTCAAAAAAAAAAATCATTTCCCAGGGCCTGAGTACCTTGGCCTTGTGGATTCTCACATGCTCCCTGGACTTCTCCCTCTCCCTCCTGGCAGCTGCCTGCATCTTCCTACCCAACTCACGCTGGGTCCTCAGTGGGCTGTAGTCCTTGTATAGACCTCTTGCACGGTCAGCTGTTCCCCAGGCACATGAAAGTCACCAGCGTATTATAGATGTCCCAAGACAGCTCTCTTCTGGCACTCAGGGGTCTTTTCGGACAGCACTGTGGGCCAGGATGAATAACATGGTGACAAAGGGACCACTGAAAAAGTCAGAGGTTACAAACCACCTTCTTTGATCTGTCTGTAGAATCTCCTCCTAAGTCTTGTCTTTTTTTTTTTTTTTTTTTTTTTTTGAGACAGGGTCTTACTTTGTAGTTCAGGGTAACCCTGAGCTCACTATGTAGCCCAGGCAAGCCTGGAATTCAGCAATCCCCCTGCCTCTGCCTCGGCCTCCCGAGTGCTGGGATTACAGGTGTGAGCCACCATGCCAGGCACTGTGGTATGTGGTACTGAACGCTGGTGGGCGTGATTCACCATTCTTGGTATTGTTGTATGTGGTTACTGGGGATTGAACCACAGACCTTGTGCTTGATCTCCAGCCCTCTCCTGCCAAGTCTTAACAGGAAACAAATGAAATGTGAAATAAATCCACACACACAATGTGAAGTCAAATTCTTCGCCCTTAGAACAAAGTCGTCTTACTTTTTAAAATTTTTATTTCTCTAGGAAAGTGAAAATTAATGATTTGCCCTAACGAATGTTTATAGAAAACTCATTTTTCTTGAATAATTCTAGAAAATGACAGCATCTTTTCTTCAATTAAAATTAGGTGGGAAATTCAAGACTCATTTTTCTCTCTCAGCCACTTCCCACTTTATAAAAATAGCTTTTCTGGGGCCGGAGGGTTAGCTCAGTGGTTCCGGTGCCTGCCTCGCAAGCGCAAGGTCCTGAGTTCGATCCCTGGGCGTGGAGATTCACACCCACCAGCCATCAATACCGCATACCACAGTGCCGGGCGTGGTGGCTCACACCTGTAATCCCAGCACTCGGGAGGCAGAAACAGGAGGATTGCTGAGTTCTCAGCGGCTTGCCTGGGCACCATAGTGAGCTCAGGGCCAGCCTGAACTACAAAGCGAGACCCTGTCTCAAAAAGCAAAAAAAAAAAAAGCTTTGTGTCTGTGGAGAAACATCCTATGAAGTAGAATTTGAGACAGGGTGAAGTACTGGACTATCTTTCAAAGGACAGCTGCACTCAAGGCCTTCAAGCTTGAACCAGCTCCCTCTAACCAAACGCTCAGTGACCCTCCAATTCTCTCTGTTGGCACTTAGAAATTCTGGAGCCCCTACAGTGGTCACCAGTTTCAGGTACCCATTCTACTCATGCCCAATCTATCAGTGCACATTCAAATATATGACAGAAACAACCACCCCATTCCTTCATCAGCCTTTTTATGAGCCAAGGATACACTGAAAGGCAGGGAGAATGAGGTCTTTCTCCACACTGTGCTGACTGCTGGTGACAGAGAGAAGGAAGAATGGCCGTGCTGGACTGATGTGGAAGGTAAACCCAGGAGGCAGCAAGTTACACACCTTCTGGAGGTCAGGACAGCCAACCAAGTAAAGACAGTTGAACAGGGGCCAGTCAAAAAAGAAAAAAGAAGGGCAGCCTTGGCAAAGAGAACTCACACAGAACATCTAGGTGGAGAAGCACGAGAGCCTGTCATGACCACTGATCAGAGCTGATATTTGAAGAACTAGAAGTACCTGGGAACTTTGAAAAGCAAACCACAGTCTGTGGATTGAGGAAGAGAGACTACACATGAGAAGCAACCTAAGTGCAGATAAATCTACTTCCAACTTGCTTTCTCCTTACTCTGTGGTGTCCCTTCCAAGTAGGACCACAGCAGATGTGGAGACACCTGGTGTGGACAGGGAGAGTGCTAGGAGAGACCTCACATGGCTGCCACAGGATGTGGGGAAAGGGTCTTGTGGTCTTCTCTCCCCTTTTTATTTTTCCTTCCATGGCTTTGCCCTAAGGCCAAGCCCCTGTTGAATCCCACAGTGGCAGTAGTACTGTGAGCTACATCTTCTGGAGGAACCCTGTCTTTTGGGTCACAAAAGCAGGAAGAGGGGCCTCATGAACTGGAAACTATAGAAAATCCTGGGGAGGAGACACTGGGAGAAGTACATGCTGTCATTCTTCATATGAACCCACAAAACTTCCAACAGCACCCCTGAGGTGCACATAAGACAGATCCAAAGCAGAACAGAAAAAGAAAAAAGTTAAAACAAAAGTTATAGAGACACTCAAAGCTCAGAAAAACCCTTGAGAGGTATATGCAAGGAATTGCAAAAACTTTAATACCAAATTGAGGTCAGGGTCTAGCCTAACTTTATGTAACAGTAAACTTCTAAACAGCACGTGTATCATACAGGAGATCACAAAAGAAAACAGGAAATATTTCAAATGGGTATAAAAACATGTAGGACCCAGCTAAAGTAGTTCTTTCCAGGAAACTTATACCAGTAAATACTTGTTAGAAAAGAAAACTCTCAAATCAAGAATTTCACCTTCTACCTCAATGAGCCAAAAGAATGAGATTCAGGGAGGGAGAAAAGTAAACTCAAAGCAAGCAGAGAAGTATTAAACAACAGAAATCAGCAAAATTACCTGGGCGTAGCGGTATAGTCTATAATTTCAACACTCTGGAAGCTGAGGCATGAGGATCACCATGAGTTGATGGCCAAATTCAAGACTAGCCTAAACAACAGAGTAAAGCTCTTATCTTCTAAAAAAGCAAAGTTACAGGCTGGAGATTTAACTCAGTGGTTCCAGCGCCTGCCTAGCAAGCACAAGGTCTTGAGTTCAAAACCCGGTAACCACATACAACAATACCAAGTGTGGTAACTCACAGCCACCAGCAATCAGTACCACACACCACAGTGCCAGGCATGGTGGCTCATGCCTGTAATGCCACCACTCAGGAGGCAGAGGCAAGAGGATTGCTGAGTTCCAGGCTTACCTGGGCTACATAGTGAGTACAGGGCCAGGCTGAACTACAAAGCAAGACCCTGTCTCTAAATAAATAAATAAATTTTTTAAAGATAAGCAAAATTATGGATAGAAAAACTACAAAGAATGACACCTAGTCAGGCATGGTGGCTCATGCCTGTAATCCCAGCACTCAGGAGGCAGAGGCAGGAGGATTGCTGAGTTCGAGGCTAGCCTGGGCTATATAGTAAGTTCAGGGCCAGCCTGAACTACAAAGCGAGACCCTGTCTCAAAAAAAAAAGAATGACACTTAAAGGAAATTCTTTGAAAAGACCATAAATTTAGGACTTTACCCAGTGAGAGAAGACCTGTATTACCATATTGTAAGTAACAATAATGAAAGAGGAGATATCACTACAGATCCTACACGTGTGAAAAGTAGAATATGACAAAAAAGTAGATGCTTATAAGTTCAGTAGCCAAAGGAAAAATTCCATGGAAGACATAATCAAAGCTCATAGGATTAGAGGTCCCATCTGACCCTGTTATTCCCCTGTGAAAGAATTTTTAAAAGAATTAAAAGAATCATATCATATAGTGACATATGTGTACTCATGTTCATAGCAGCTCAGTTTGTGATAGCTAAATCTTGGAAATAACCCAAACGCCCATCTTCTGGAGACTGAATGAAGATGTGATTTTACAAGAAATATATAAAATGGAGTATTACTCTGCCATAAAGAATGATAAGTTTGAGTCATTTATACTCAAATGGACATATCTTGAAGACACACTCATAAGTGAAATAAATAGGTCACAGTTATGTAAATGCCATATCATTTTTCTGGTATAAGAATCTAAATATGCAAATGAGTTCTAGATTGTATGCTAGATTGTGAAATAGAAAATATTCAAAGGGAAAAGGGTAGGGGTAAGTAACTAGGGGAAAGAAAAATATGTCAAAAAAAAGCAAGCATATGTATATAAGGGGGAGGGTTGTAGGGTGGTTAGGGGATGGGTAAAAATGAGAATTAACTATGTCATATACTGGTACAAATTCCCAAAGTTGAGTGTGATTGTGATATATATTTAAAATGTGCCAATAAAGAATTCAGGTTTTGTTTTGTTTTGTTTTTTGTTTTGGTGTATCGGGGATTGAACTCAGGCCCTTGTGAATCCAAGGTTGGTGTGGTACCACTTGAGCTAAATCATTCACTTTTTTAAAAAAGAAATAGAAAAAGAATAGTTCTATTCCTGCTAACAAAAGTGAATTTATAAGGCTGAAGACTTAGCTCAGTGGTTCTGGTGCCAAGCACAAGGTTCCAAGTTTGAAACCCAGTAACCACATACAACAGTACTGTACACGGTGACTCACACCCACCAGCAATCAGAACCACATAACACAATGTTGGGTGTGGTGGTGGCTCATGCCTGTAATGCCACTACTTGGAAGGCAGAGACAGGAGGATTGCTGAGTTTGAGACTTACCTGGGCTACATAGTGAGCTCAGGGCCAACCTGGACTACAAAGTTAGCCCCTGTCTCAAAAAAAAAAAAGTGAATTTATAAATTTAAAACCTTTTCACAAAGAAAAGTCTAGTCCTAGATAACTTTGTTGGTGAATTTTATCAGACACTGAAGGAAAAGATTTTACTAAAGATTGAAATAACAGCAGCCATGTGGAATGAAAATCACTGCTGAAGTCTGAACTTGTTCTGTCACCCACACAAGTATTACTTATAGAACTGTGCACGATCTGCCTGCCCTGTCTGGCACCAGGATACAGAAGACAAAACAGCCTTTACCCTCAAAAGGCTCCCAGTCAGCTGGTGGCCAGGTAAGACTTTCCATGACCTCAAAATGATCATCATATTTAGAGTTCTGCGTATTGTCTTCTTTTTAGGAGAGAAAGCAGCTTTTGGAAACATCAGGGCAAAATTTAGTGCCATTGAAAAAGCTGCTTTCTCCAACAAGATCAAGAGAGCCTGTCAGGGCCTGAATCTCATCAGCACCAACCAGTTCTCTCATTCTGAGAAAGGACAATAATACAAGGAAGGTTCTGAAATCCTTTACAGGAGGGAGGTTCAACATATGCAAATCATCAAGTGTAATTCATCACATAAACTAAAACAAGGACAGAATCACATGATCATCTCAATAGATCCCAAAAAAGACTTTGACAATATCCAATATCCATTCATGATAAAAACTGAGAAAAAGGGGTTACAAAGATTTTATCTCAATCTGATAAAATCCATTTGACAAGCTATCAACATATTAAATGGAGAAAAGCTGAACGCTTTTCCTCAAAAATCAAAAACAAGACAAAGATGTCCATTGTCACCATTTTATTCAGTATGGTACTTAAAACATCATCGAGAGCAGCCAGCAAAGATGCCCTGGGGATGACTGAGACCATGACAGTACTGAACCCTCTACAGAGTGCTTTTTCTATATGTACCTATTTATGGTAGATTTTAACTTATAAATTAAGTACAGTATGAAGCTGACAGTGACTCATACTCAAATATAACAGCCAACATCACTACTTATCATCTTTGAGTCCATTTTTAGATAAAACAAGGGTGACTTAAACATAAGCCTGCAATACTGTTGTCGATTTTATAATCCAGTCAGCCACTAAGTGACTGATGGTAACACATATAATGTGGATGCTTAGGACAAAGGATGATTCATGTCTAGGCAGGACGGTGGGGGGGGGGTGGTACAGACCTTTTCATGATCTCAGAACAGTGCTCCAGTTAAAATATATGAATTGTCCCAGATGTGGTCCACACCCGTAATCCCAGCCCTGGGGTGGGGGGGACCTGAGGCAGGAGGATCACTGTCTCAAAACCGACAAACGAAAAAGTACAAATTGTGTCCTGAATTTTCCCATTAATATTTTCATACTATAGTTGACCTTGGGCAACTACACTGCAGAATGTAGAAGCACAGATAAGGTGAGACTACTGTTCTGTGACAGAAAGGAGCAGTCACATTTGTAGCAGTAGGCATGTGATGTTTGTAAAAACACTGCAGGCACTGTCTTACTCTGGTCCCTAGATCAGGGAGCTTATGCACAACAGAAATTTCTTTCTCTCCATTCTGGAGGCCCAGGAGGTCTAAGACCTGGTGGGTGTAGTGTCTGTGGAAGGCCCACTTTCTAGTTCATAGCTGGAGGCTAAGTCCTCGCCTGGTGGAAGGGACAGTCTCTCTCAGTCCTCTTCTATGAGACATGAATCTCAACCAGAGTTTCCTGACTTAAGACCTCATCCTCCCCCAAAAGCCGTTTCCTAAAACCATCTTCTTGGGGGTGAAGATTTCAATATTGAAGTTCACGGAAGACACAGACATCCAGACCATAGCACAAGCTGAACAAAAAGCAGTGAGCACAGTTCTGAACCATCTTCCCCAGTGTTCACATTAAGATGAATTTGGACTGCACTGTATGCAGCAGACCAAATGGGACTGGTGGCCCATTCCTGTTGAGCTTGATTTTGCTATAGATTCACTAGGACCCATGGTTGAGGAAAGAGCTGGGAACCCTTAAGAACAGCAGCATCTCGGAACCAGGCACCCTGGAGGAGTCTGTGCATGGTGAAAAGGCTCTTCGTCCCTTTGGAGATACCCTCTGCGGTCATCCAACCTAGACATGTACATTTCTTGAAATCGTGTATGGATAATGTGCGTCAGTGTGCTGAGCATGGTTATCTAGGAGAAGGCCATGCAGTTAGTCTTTTTGTTGTTGTTGCTATGGCTTTATCTTCAATGGAGATATATTTGTATAGAAAGAAAAAATTATATGAACTCTTTCCCTCTGGCAGCTGGAGCTAGAACTGAGATTGAGAGACTGAACATCTGGGTGTGAGGGGCAGCAGGGAGGCCTGTTGGGTGAGGCCCACGGTGGCCTAGCCCTCAAGGCTGTGTCCTCAGTCTTCTCTGTGTCACCTCAGAGATCCTCTTTCTGCCTTTAGCTCATGGTCTCCCCATCCTGTGAACTGACACGTAGCTGCTGTGAGGGGAGGGGCGGTGTGGGAGCAGCTGTGGCCAGTGAGGACAGCCACGTCTCTGGTTGTACTTACAGGTGAGCCCTGAGTCAGCCTCTCATCTAACGACTGTCTCCTGCCCCCGCCAGCCCGTGTCCCTCACCTGGGTCTGACACTGAGGCACCTCTCAGCAGGTAAGGGGAGCGACTTTCCTCTTCAGGCATGGTTCTCCCTGGAGAGCAGGGTCTGGGTGAGTCTCGGCTATCAAATCCAGCTCTGCAACCCACCCCAGCTTCCACTGCTGACATATGGCCTTAGCACACCTGTGTATAATGAGGTACAGACGCTCTGAACGCTGTGTCCCGAGGCAGGTGCAAAGCACAGCACTGAGAGTGGAACCACCTGTCCTGGCCCCAGCCCCGCTCCACACTTGCTGAGTTGGGAGCCACTGGTATAGCCCCTGGGCCACCTGTCTGTTTAAGTGTCTGCCATGTACCCCAGAAGGAAGATGTTTCTAAGCACTCAGTAGCAGGGGAGGTCCCTGGCTTTTTTCTTTTGCTTCATCTTCCTGGAAGCCAGGCATGGAGTCAGCTTCCACAGGAGCTGGTAAGCATGTTTACCTTCATGGCGGGTCCACTTTTCCCCTGACTGTCTTCCTTGATGGGGCCGAGGTGAGATGTTTAGCACACATAGCAGTGTGGACAGAGACAAGTCCAGCATCTGAAAGGTAGTAGAAGCAGGGAAATTACTCAAGGGGAGCCTGAAAGGGCCCTGGCTACAGTGAGAAAATGTTGCTCTGAAGCCTCCCCACAAGGTCTGTCTGGGAGGCTGAGGCAGGAGAATCGCAAGTTAGAGCCCAGCCCAGGCAACTTAGTTATTTAGCAGGACTCTGTCTCAAATAAAAAATAAAAAGGTTGGGGATATAGCTCGGTGTGAAGTCCATGGTTCAGTCCCCAGTACCACAGAGCTCAAACAAAAGCTGAGTTGTCTGAATCTCTAGTTGGCAAAAGCCCTTCCCGTGCCAGCTGGCCCTGCATGGCTCCTCAGCACAGTGGGACAGCCCCTCCCTCCCACCTCTCTCTCAGGTCAGGCGCAGTTCAGGGTCACTCCAGGCTAGGCTGGTTTTGGGGAACAGAAGAAGCAAGTGTGGGGGTGTGGTCCTCTTCCTGTGCTATGGAGGGGGCTACAGATGCTCCCACAGTTTATAGCCCCCAACTATGTGCACTTTCCTTGATGTTCAGCATAAATTCCCCAACGAGATGAATACTCACTGGCCGACTCTGAATGAGGCCTGACCTGTCTTATAACAAGAAAGTCTCATTTTCAAAAATTACCCAAAGGAAATTGCCATCGTAGGCTGGGGAGTTAGCTCAGTCGTTCCAGTACCTGCCTTGCAAGCAAGGCAGTCCTCAGTTCAATCCCCAATTTAAAAAAAAAGGAAAGAAAAGAAATTGCCACCGTTGCTTCATTTGGGTAAGGATTTGGCTCCTGCCTGGAGAGTGACCTGCACACCAAGCTCCTGGCTTCAGCCTTCTGGCTCATTCTGGGACTGGGGAGCCATTGTCACTTGTGTTGCTCTTCGCAGTGGGGCCCATCCTCCACACTCACAGTGGTCAGTAGGCCTCCTCCGAGCAGTTTCTGCTTGAATGAGGCAACTGTGATCCAGGGCTTATGTTCTCTTGGGGACAGGTAGCATGACAGTGTCTTGTCTTAGTCACACAGCAGCAGTATGTGTGAGGTCATAAAGACTTCCCTTCTACAAGAGCAAATCTGGCTTGTACAGAGAAGCAGTGGATGGTGGGAAGTTGGTGGGCTGGGATGGGATCTGTCTTATGCTTGTTCTGGAGAGCTCCACTTCTAACCCTTTGCCTGTGGCCACTTGCAGGGGCCGCAGAATGAAAGAGAGCATGTCCAATAACAGTACCACTAGCATCTCCCAGGCCCGGAAGGCTGTGGAGCAGCTGAAGATGGAGGCCTGCATGGACAGGGTGAAGGTGAGCATGCGTAGATCCTCCCTATATTCCTGGAGCAGCTGGACCAAGTACAGCACATCCCATGAGCACCCAGCCACCCTCAGCAGGGGGACATTTACAAATGCCTCAGTGTTCTGAGGCTCCCCAAGGATTAGGAGGGATGCAGAACACAGTGTGTATGATTTCTAGAAGGAGATGCGAAAAAATCTAGATGCCTGTGGTCTCAGCTCTCTTTAACCACATTGTCCTGCCAGTCAGCAGGAAGATGATTTGAACAGTGAGATCAGTCAGTGCTGCTGTGACTTTAAGGCTATACAACATTGTGTATTTTGACAGAGGCGTGGCTGGGGCAAAGCACTCAACCTGTCTGTGTGTCACAACCTCCTTGGAAGGTGACAAAAAGTGCCTGCCACCAGGCATGTTCCTGGCTGAGTGCAGGTTCCTTGACACTCAGAGAGCTTCAGCAAGACAAAGCTACCATTTCTCCATTTAGAGGTGAGTGGGAGGCCCGGCAGGGCATACGGCTCTGAAATGCATCTGAGCTCACGGCTGTAGTCATGTTAGAAGGAACCCTCTCAGGAACAACACCCACAAAGTCAAGGTCACCTATACCTGCGGTCTTCTGGGACACAAGATCTTGCTAAGGCTTCTGGGAGTATAAAGGAGAATCCATGGCACTGGGAGTGGGCAGTTCTCAAAGCTTTCTACTGGCAAAACCACTCTTTCCTGGGGCTTATCATTGAGCCCTCTGCCCTGCTGGAATGGTTGAATGACACCACCTCTCTCCTTTGGGAGGATAGTTACTCTTTCCCCTGGGGCTCAGGGTGCCAGTTATCCAAGAGGGCAGAGAACTGGCACAGATAATAATGTGCGAGTACATGGAACAGGGAAGGAATGCAGTGGGATCCAGATCGGTATCCGGGGACCCAAGTGACTTGAGTGTCTATGTCTTGCACACACTGGTACCAGCTCTGCAGTAGTTTGGATCTACAGTAGTCCCCCAAATGCCCATGTGTTATAGGCTTGATGAAACTTTTAGAAGATCTGGCCTGGTGGGAGGTTTTAAATAACTGGGAACTGTGGGACTCTGGCCTCTTCTCTTGGTGTGTCTTGGCCTTAAGATGAATGGCTTTGCTCTTTGCTCTTCCATGTGCTTCCTGCATGATTTGCTATGCCCACACATTGTCTTTTCAGCACATACTGGCACTTCCAAAACTGGGCCCCAAAAATAAACTTGTTCTTGGAGTTGATCATCTCAGGCGTTTGTTAGGGTAACAGAAAGCTGACTAACAAAATACAGATCAAAAGTCAATCGTTGGTCTTTAGGCAAGAGGAAGTAAGCACCCAGAAAACAATTTAAAATAGAGAGGGCCCCAGGTGGAAAGGGACTTAATCATACGTGCTGCAAATGTCCTATGCAGGAAACAGGGGAAGGTAACATAAGTAGAATTTTTTGCATTAAATTCTAAACTCAGAGCTCTGAGTCCAATGGCACATGGTAAAATAATAACTAGGCAGACATGAGGGTCAGAGAAGAAGCTGAGCTTGGGCCTGATCCATGCTACTCTGGGTAGCAAAGACAGCAGACCTGAACTTGCTACACCTTTTATTAAGTCTATTCGGAACAAACAATGGTCACTCAGAGGGCAGTAGTTTTCATATCTCAGGAGTAACAAATGCAACAAGTCACTCAGAGGGCAGCATGTTTTTACATCCTAGAACAATGAGGAATTAATGTAGACAAAGGTCCTGGTATAATTCTGCCCTGGAGCATCACAACAAATGGGATTGTTGGGGTCTTTGTTATTCCCAGAGGTGAAGATAAAGAGTCAGGTCCTCAGGTCCGAATAGGTCATAGCTGCTCTGCAGGCAGGAAAGCTCTGCTCAGTCATAGTCCCAGTTGTCCAGTTAGTTTTCCCAGTAGGATTTCTCTCAACAGTCCTGTGCTCCAGCATTGCAGACAGGAGAGCTCATCTGAGGGACGAGGACACAGTGGAACCATTCCTAAATTCTACTGTCATGTGAGTGGGATATGGCAGTGGTCACACTTATGAGTGGTGACTGGTCATGGGCTGGCTGTGGATGAAAAGAGACCAATATTGCCACACTGTGGCCATGTGAGAACCCAAGAAAGAGCTGCCTGCTGTGCCAGGCTCAGCTTTGGACAGCTAAGGAGGTGATCCTTTGCACATAGGCACAACACAAGCAGGCGTCACACTGAAGCCATGGGTGACAGGTGTTTGAGGTGAACCAGATCTGGTGGTTCTGTTTTCTCTATGATCCAATACACAATGATTCATTTAATCACCCTCCTATCCTAGACATTCCATTTATTTCCACTTTTGAGTGTTATCTTTAAGAAAGTGCTCAGAAAGCCCTGGTGGGTATGTGTGCATGTCCTATTGTTTCTTTAGGATAAATTCTTAGGGACTGAAAGTTGCTTATTTGAAGGATCCATACACACAAAATGTCTGAAACCCTATCAAAGTTCTCTGTGAAAAGTGGTACCAATTTATATTCTTATCAGCAAGAAGCGTGTTTTTTTCCCAAAATTCTTTCCAAAACACCATTCCTTATGTCATACTAATTTCATAGATAGTCATAATATTTATTGAGTGCTATTCTGGACAATTTGTATTAAATTCACTCAGTTGTCTTTGTAGTCCTAGGAAGCAGGTCTTCCATTTTATGGAGGAAGAAACCCTGAGAGCTACAGGCAGTAACTTCCCCATATAAAACCACCAGACAGTAATGATGGCTCAAGGATAGGAAACCTATCCCAATCCCTCTCTCATCATTATTATATCTCTCTTGGTTGTTGATGCCTAATATGGTTTGATCTAAAATGCTCCAAAATTCTCATGTGTGCACAAGTAGAGGCCTTCAGAAGATGACTGAATCATGAAGCTTTCACTTCATCCATGGTAATCCATTGAGGAGGTCAGACTTGCATGACATTATTGAGAAATAGAAAATAACAGAAATTTAGAAGGTGGAGCCTAAGTTGAAGTGAGTGGGTCAAGGGAATATGACCTTGGGGACTGTATTTCTTTAATGCATGTTTGTAATACAGAACAGTGATGTTTATTTTAGGAAATTGGCACATGCCTATAATATATCTTGATCATTTTCAGTCTTTTACCCCCGTCTTTTTTTCCTCCACCTCCCCTAATCCCTTTCCCCATCTCCAACAGTCTACCTTCCAGTTTTCTATCATCTCTCCTTTATTTCAGTCATTTATTTACTCATACTTCAGGTTTCTTCTTATGGTTTGGGCCTAGATAACTACTCAAAGCCTTACACAGTCATAGGTGGGTGAATCTAGAGTGTGTAAAACTAAGATTAATGGCATGTAGTTACTAAAGTACTACATGTGAGTGATTGGTTTGGCACTGTTCTAATTCTGGTAGTCTGAATAAGATAAAAGGGACAGAAAGATGCTGATAAGGTCTCTTGTTGCTTTACTACTATCTGTCTGACCTGAACTATTCTCCTCCATGAAGCTACCTTGCTTTGGAACCAGCTGATTATGGACTGAGATCCCTACATTCTGTAAGCCAAATAAACCCATTACCCTTTAACTTTGGGTACTGGGTATTTTGTCTCAGCAACAAGAGAAAAGTAACTAACACATTTCTCATATAAGAGAAAACATGATATTTAACTTTCTGAGCTATCTCACTTAGCTTAATGACCTTGAGTTCAATCCATGTTCCTTCAAGTGATATGATTTCATTCCCCTTTACAGCTGGGAATAACATTCCTCTGTGTATGACTATCACATTTTTCTTTATCTACTCATCTGTTCATGGGCATCCAGGCTATTTCCATAGGTTAGTTATCATGCATTGGACTGTTATAACCTGAGTTCTCATGTATCATTGTAGTATGATGTTTTTTATTCTTTTGAGAATATACTCAGGAGTGGTATAGCTGAGTCAGATGGTATTTCTATTTTTAGCTTTTTTGCGGGCTCTCCACACTGATTTCTTGGCTGTCCAGTTTTTGACATTTCTACCACAATATAGGAGGGTTCCTCCTTCTCCCAACCTCAACATTCATTCGGGTTTTTTTGTGTGTTCTTGATGATAGCCATTCTGACTGGGGTGAGATGAAATCTCAAAGTAGTTTTGTTTTGCTTTTAGCTAATGGTTAAAGATGTTGAATGTTTTTTTCATATACTTGTAGAACTTTTTTTTTCTTTGTGGTACCAGGGATCAAACTCAGGACTTTGTGCTGCAAGGCAGGTGACAGCACCACTGAGCTAAATCCTTGGCCTTTTGTTGACTATTTATACTTCTTTTGAAAAGTATCTATTTAATTCATTTGCCTGGTTTCTGACTGGATTATTTGTTTGGAAGATTTACTTCTTTATATAGTCCAAATAGATATTAGACCTCTATCAGAAGAAGAGCTGGCAGAAATTTTCTCCATGCAGGATATCTCTTCACTATTTTGGTTTTTTCCCTTCCCCTACACACCCTACCACCCCCCCCATATACACAAGCTTTGTTGCCTTTTTTAACCATCAATTTTTTCTTTCCTCATTATTCACCCCTAAACCCCATTGAATATTTATTATTTCACAATATCAATCATGCATTCTAGAACACATTTACAACTTCAGTTTTTCATACCAGAGAAAAGATACAATATTTACACATCTGTCACCTATTTATTTCACTTATGACTCTATCCTGAACATACATCCATTTGAGTATAAATGATTCAATCTCATTCTTTATGGCAGAGTAATACCCCATTTTATTTAAAAACTACAGCTTCTTTATTTGATTATTTTCTTTGCTGTGCAAAATTTTTTTAATTTGATATAGTTGATTCTTGCTCCATCATAAGTTTCAGGTACCCAGACTACCTACAGTTCTGGCAGATTTGTCCAGAAATGCCAGGATTCCCAAAAGCCCTCCTGCCCAGGTTATATCATTCATGAACAGAGCTCATAGAACTCACAAACTGAACTCAGAAATGTCTTACATACATGTACCAGTTTATTACTGAGATTACTACTCAGGAATTTCCAAATGGATGAGACACATAGTTCCATGTGATGGGATCATGGTACGGAGCTTCCTTGCAATGTCTGACTGCTGCCTCCCAACCCATGCTTTAGGGTTTTTATAGAGGTCTTATAATTGATTAATTATTGAACTCAATCTCCAGCCCCTCTTTGAAGCTGGAGGTATGGGGTAGGGCTCAAAGTTCCAACTGGAATCATGGCTCAGTCTTCCTAGGGACCTGCTCCCAACCTGGAGCTATCTAGAGGTCACCAGCCAACCTCATTCCAAACAAAATTACAACTCCTATCATTCAAGAAACTCCAAGGATCTTAGGAGTTCTATGCCAAGAAATGGGGACAAAGATCAAACATTTAATATTTACCACAGTCTGATAAAAAAAAATCTGACCATGCATTTCTGTACTTAAAATCTGCAAGAGAAAGAAATGGAAATGGTTTAGGGCTTTCCAAGATTGTTCCTGGAGCCTTCCTCCCTATTTTCCTGGCCCTGGAGCTGATATCTTTAAAGGCTTTAAGAGAAAGGTATCCCCACCCACAGTAGACTGCTTTCATGCTGCGTTGGGCAGTACAAGAAGCTGTTTGTTTCTGGATGTACTAAAAAAATACTTGGCAGTAGATAAAATATTATAATCATTCACATGATTGTTTTGCAGTCCTGGGGATTAAACCCAAGAGCTTTGCCCTGAGCTACATCTCAAGCCCATTTTCTATTTCTTTTTTTTTTTTTTTTTTTTTGAGACAGGGTCTCACTCTGTAGTCCAGGCTGGCCCTGAGCTCACTATGTAGCCCAGGCAAGCCTTGAACTCACAGCATCCTCCTGCCTCTGCCTCCTGAGTGCTAAGATTACAGGTATGACAATGCTGGGCGTGGAGACTCATGCCCACCAATAATCAATACCACATACCACAGTGCCAGGC